>JASDQU010818654.1:13291-35514 GCA_032191745.1 Picea mariana | reverse complement strand
CCCGTATGACTTGGACTTTCAAAGTCTTTCAGATCATATCAATATCTTGTCTTTATCAAGATTGGTGGACGGGAACATGGGTTAATACAAACCTTATGTCTAGTAGGTTCCTAGTCCTACTATATCTTATTGTTAGTCCAAAGTTCATAATGAAATTCCCACAATCATTCAAGGATATATACCAAAGTGATATCCAGTGTTTATACCCTGTATTCAAACATGATGTGTTAAGTTATGTGTTCCATAAACTTTGTGGCATTAGTTGTGCCATTAAACACTAGTGGATCTTTAATCTCTACATGAATCCACTTAATGGAATTTGGTAGTGTGCATATTTGGGTCAATTAATTATCATACTCCCTAGGCATATGAGAATGCAAAAATGCAACTTATGCAACTTATGCAACTATATGAAGCTATATGCAACTATATGAAACTATGTTGCAACTATATGCCAATATGCAACTATATGCAACTATATGCAACTATATGCAACATTAGGCAACAATGCAACTTATGCAACTATATTGCAACTATATTTCAACTATATGCAACTATATTGCAACTATATGCAACTATATTGCAACAATTTTGTATGCAACTATACGCAAATATGCAACTATATGCAACAATGCAACTTATCATGTTTTTTGCTGACTATATGCAACTTTATGCAACTATATGCAAAAATGCAACTTATCATGTTTTTTAGTGACTATATTATGCAACTATATGCAACTATATGCAACTTATCCAACTATATGCAACTATGCAACTATATGCAACTTTATGCAACTTATGCTACTATATTGTAACTATATGCAACTTTATGCAACAATGAAACTTATCCAACTATATGCAACTATATGCAACTTTATGCAACTTTATGGAACAATGCAACTTATGAAACTATATGCAACTATATGCAACTGTGTGGGTACCACAAATGTATATTGGCACGATAACTTCTCTTCTTGTTTTAACGAGTGTAGGTACTACCAAATTGGTATCTGTCGGATCTATCTTCCTCGAGTGATGACCAAGATATACTAATATATGTTGAAAGTGAGACGTGTTGTACTAGATCTATCGATTCTAGATCATTCAAGTATATATACCAAAGTGATATCATTCAAGTATATATACCAAAGTGATATCCAATGTTTATACCCTCTATTCAAAAATGATGTGTTAAGTTATGTGTTCCGTAAACTTTGTGGCATTAGTTGTGCCATTAAACACTAGTGGATCTTTAATATCTACATGAATCCACTTAATAGAATTTGGTAGTGTGCATATTTGTGTCAATTAATTATCATAATCCCTAGGTGGCACAAAAGTAATGGACACGTTGGAATAAGTGACATAGGAGAATACTATTCTCCAACTCAAATTTCCACTAGCAGTTGGATTAATGTAGTCTTCCAACTATCCTATGGTGAGATTAATGTAGTCTTCCAACTATCCTAGTCATCCAATACTTCTTCTATATATTTAACAAATGTATTTCCCTACATTAGATCCAATGGATATACCATCCAATAACCCTTCTTAAGAAATGACATCATTATGAAATTCCCAATCAATCCATTACAATACTAGGTATGGATATTTGTTATCTACTGTGTCTATGAACTCAAAGTAAGCATAAATATTCACACGATCAAGATAAAATTCCATCTATCCAATTTTACAATGGGGAAAATGTGTGATTGATTTACCAAATACCACTAGATCAACAAGTGGACCCAATTTGGTCATCCCATGAGTTCCCATGATTACTTCAGTAGGATGTTAACATCCAACCCGAAGTTCAGCATAAACTCTCACACTTCATATCATTGAATCAATGCATTTAAGATAAATTATTTTCCATACCTTGTTCACTAGACATGGTTTAAGGGCCTATCTTGTGCCTCTATTGGTGACTCAAAAATCGGACCAAGGACCTCCCTTAACTTTGTTGTGGATTTATCATTGTCTATTATCTATAGCAAACTTTTCAAAATTTCTTTGACTTCATCTTCCACTATATATACTAGTAGAATCATGCATTGGATTAGTGGACAAATTATTGAAGGTTTTATATTTCTTGCATTCATAGTAACTATGTTTCTAGCATTCATAGTAACTATGTTTCTACAATCATGTGTATTATGTATTGTCTTTTTGTAGTACCCACATCAATGATGATGAGGATACAACTAATTCATTTCAATATATCCCACTTCATAATAATTATAAAATCATGCCGGGAGATGATCCACTTAATTCCATAGAGCCCTATTACCTTAATTTTAATGATGTCCCCCATCCACTACCATGGTTGAATCCAATGTTTGGAAATTTAAATGATAGATTATGTCTCTTGTAATTCCCCTTGGAGACTCTTTTAATGCCAAATCATTTGGCCTTCTACATTCCAAACATTTAATCTACCTAGACTTTTATTGGAGAAATATCACCAGTATGGTAACTTAGATCTCCCTAGGACCTTCCTATTGATCCTAGATATACAATGGGGATATAATTCTAATGGTTTCCCTAAGTGCCAACAAATTATTTTTTTTTTAACCGAGAAGAATAGTAAGCATACCTTATGACCAACAATTTCCTCAGACATTTGGTTGATGCACCTCCTAAGATCCATCTCCAGCTCCTATAATATTCTTCCTACACACGAGAATGCAAACAACTATTGATCTACTTTATCTCCTAATGTTACAAAAATCCAATTCGCTAGATCTATCCCGATCTATTTAACACGAGACCAGATCTAAGCATTTACAAATCAAATACAAACACATTTAGGGGAAACCAATGATCTATTCATTAACATGTAGGCAACACATCAAACATAAATTTCATGGATGATTTTCGGGGCTAAATTTCGCTCATGGGCTAATTTTCCATGTTTTTTCCAAAATCGAGATTTTCTATTTTAAAAATGATTCGCCCAAATTCTATAGGATAAAATTATTGTACCTTAAAAATCGCCAAAATTTTATAAAATCTATATAAAATCCTTAAAAATTTGAATATTTTTACAACAATATCGCCAAACATTTATAGTTGGCATATGAAGGATTAGTAAGATTCTCCAAGGTTTCTACATTTTAAAATAAATTTCCATCCTTAAAATCATCCCTGAACATAATACCTTGGATGTGAAATCATTCATCTTTTCTCCTTGCTCCTAATTCCTCCTCAACTTCTCAATATGACTAGCAAATTTGATTGTGGCCATTGTGACTGGAGAAACACCTCTATAATTGGACATCATAACTCTGCAAAATATTTTCCCCCCTCGTTCTCAAGACTTTCCTTACTTATATATATCCTTGGAAGAGGCTCGGGTGAGCTTCTTGATCTTCTAGAACCCACTGGAAACTAAAATGCTGAGATTTTATAGCCCCATGCCACAAAGATACAATTGATCCCTTGCTTACCTCTTCATAACTTTGCAAATCTAGAAGGTTGCATGATCATCACTTATTGCATTATAAACGACCAACGACTATCATCACATGTTTTCTCCTATATTCCACGTGAAGACCCTAAAAAAAGGCCCTAAATCCTAAGAAAGAAATGTATTTGGACTTTCATCTTCTATTGAATTCCCTTCTGGCATGTAGGGTGGAAATTAAGACTATAACATATACTATAGCTATTCTACTTCCTACCAAATTGCATTACTCCAAGTGAAATATTTGCTATCTCCTCTTCATCATGTGTGATTCTAACTCATTTATAGTGGTATGTGTTACCATTTTTTGGCATTAATGTGAGTACCCCGACTTCAACAAGTGAAATCATCCTTAATTTAGGGCGGTGTAAGAAACTATCACCTAGAGTAGTGTGATCACCCTTCGTTTCAAAACATTATGATCACACTAACTTGATTTGGTGTGAACTACCCTTCAAGTTAAACATTTCCATTTCTCTTTGTTTATATGGTATCATGTACCTTCATTTGAATAGGGTGAGTTTCCTTTACTTGAATAGGTGTAAGTGTCTTTGTTTAAACAAGTTCTCCATTGTTGTGATCTACCATTCTTTCAAAGCGTTACAACTTTTTTCGTGGGAACAACTTTGATTTCTTTCATTCATATGAGTGTGAGTAACATTCATTTTTTGGTAAGGGAGTGACTCAACCACAAGGCTAGAAGTTCATCATCTAAAAATCTACAAGCATAGTTGTTGAAAGGGTGTGAATGCCTTTAACCTCATGTTGTGATTATCCCTTCACATTAATAGGTTAAATTTGATATTCAATGTAATTATTGTGACCAGTCTATATTAATATTGATTAATGGTTGTGAGTGCATTGAAGTGGATAAGTAAAGGGTTGGCCCACTCTCACAAGGATAGTGATAGATTTAAAAAAAACACATCTCCCATATTGTCCCCCTGGGAGGCACCTACCAAATTGTTGACCTCTAGTCTAGAGCACCAATATCTCAATTAAAACCATTCATTCAAGGGAATGTATTTTATCTTCCCTACCATGCCAATGTACCTTGGGTTTCCCTTTTGGTCCACTAAGAAAGACCCCTAATAAGTCCCAAAATCCCATCTCATAAGACCTTATCACATAAGATACCCTTTGAAGGGTCAATCACACATGAAAATATTGAGTATGGGTCAATCACGAATCCCAAAATCCATCTTGTCATTTAGATTTTTTTTTTTTAAAACTTAAAGGAAGCGTGGAAATATCGATGATAGTTCGTCATAAGGCAATGATTTCTTTTTTACCAAGCATGGAAATATCGATGAAAGTTCATCGCACTTTTCCATAGTTTTGCGTCGCAGATATATCATCTGCGTTGTAAATTTTGTCTCTTCTAAACGTTTTCGTCGCTATTGCGATGCGTTTTTGTTGCAACTTTCCATAGTTTTGTGTCGCACATATGGCATCTGCGTCGTAATTTGTTGGTAATTTTTTTACGTTAGCAAAGTTGTTCGTCCCCATTGCGAAGAAGTTTCTTTGCTATTGCCATGCTTTATAAGGTAAATCTGGAGGGATAATTTCATCGTTGTTTCCATTAATAATTGGTTCGTGGATATAGTGACGAAAAACGTTCCACGAATAACTAGTTCGTGGATATAGTGATGAAAAACGTTCCACTAAAAATAGTCTTTTCTTTCGTAGAAAGTGCAATGGATATGTGTGGCAATATCAAAAAAAAACTGTGGCAAATTTCATCACATGTAGTAGTGGTAAGATTTCCCCCAACCCATCGTTAGTTGATGGAATGGTCAATCCGGTTCCATCCCCGGTTAGTCTAGTTGATTATATGGTAAATCTAGTTTCATCCTCGTTTGAACCACTAACCAATGTAGTTGATCTAGTTTCGTCATTGATCAGCCCCACTTTTCATCTGAAAAGTGAAACCCAAGTGACTAATCCAATCCCATCATTGGTCAGTCCCACCCTTCATCTGAAGAATGCCAACATGGTCAATCCTACTCCTCCTCTAACGAGTGCCAAAGTGGTTGCTTCAGTCCCTTCATCGGTCAATCTAGTTGATCATATCGTCGACCTGGTCATGTCCTTATTTGAACTAGTTGACAAAGTGGTTGATTTGATCCAATCTTCGGTTCATCTCGTTCTCCTGTTAGAGAGTGCAACCCAAGCGATCGATGTGTTTCCACCTTTCGACCCCATTATCCCCTTGGATAATGAAATCCAAGTGTTCGATTTGACATCATTATAACTCAATCCTACTCTCCCACTAGAGAGTAAACCCTATTATGCCCACATTTTTCTCGTTGATGTAGAATCTATCGTGATGGGGGGCATTCCTCCTTTTTCCATGAAGCACCCTCCAAGTAATGAGGCCATTCTTTTTGATTGGGGTGTGCTAACTGGACCTCATCTTCCCTCTCAAATTCCTTTCAAGATTACAGTACAGGTTTGTGGTCGGGATGTTCCTCCTGCGCTGATAGATGATGATTCGTCCATTAGTATTTTTTCCTTTATTGCTTGGAAAGATTTGGGCTATCTTCATCTTGTGCCAGATACCCACACTCTATTCGCTTTTAATAAAAGAACCAGTCACCCTTTAGGATTCCTTCCTCAGTTTCCCATAACTTTGAGAGGCAAAACTTTCGTTATTGATGTTATGGTAGTCCAAGACCCTTTGGATTTTGATTTACTCCTAGGGAGATATTATGTCTATGCCATGAAAGATATTGTTTCCACTCTTTTTCATGTGATATATTTCCCGCACAATGGAAAAATAGTGACTATTGATCAAATTTTGTTTGTTGGCCCCGAATTGACCATCAACCCAGTGACCTCCTTAAATGGGTCTTATATGTAGTTGGTATTACCCCTGCCATAGGTCAATTATGTGGCATTGTCTCCCATGACTTCAATTTCCGATGAATTATATCTGGTAGTTGACATGGTGATCTCTTCGGTAGATATTTTGGAGCCTGATATCCTTACCCCTATCATGGACCTCGACATGTGTTCCTTCCAGAGTGTTTTCCTTCTGTCCAGTGACTATCTCTTGGAAGCCATGACTGATTTTTGTCCCTTGACATGGTTTCCTTCCATAGCATTATCTGCTTGGAAGCCATGATCAAGATGAGTTTACGAGCATAGTTTTCGATTCTCTGTGGCAAGCTCGTTAAAAAATGAAACATAATCCATGAGCATAGTTTTCCTCTCTATAGCAAGCTCGTTAAAAAATGAAATAGAAATCTAGGGACTAAACCCGGAGCCTTGAGCATAGTTCTTTTCCTGTGACAATCTCGTTAAAAAATGAAATAGTCACCTCTCATGTCAAGTCGAGTCTTTCATTAAGTCTCATATTTGAACCTTCATTTCATCCACCTATATCCTTTTTCTCCATCTAGTACAGAAATTGGTGACAACCTCAAAGTTGGTGAATGAATTGAAGCTTGGGGGGCATGTCTCCATCCTCTGATTGTCATTCTAGAGTTATGCTGCTAGATTTTCAAGCTGGGGGCAGTGTACCAACCATCCATGGGTATCCCAAACTTTGGAAATTACGCTGGGAATTTACAAGCATTGTTTAATTTTGTTTCAAGCTTGTGTAAAAATGAAACCAATACCGAGCTTAGTCTTTTTTCTTTCTCATGCTCGCAAAAACATGAGAATGTAATAGAGAAAAATTTTATATATTTTTCGAAATCGCATGGACACATGAAAAAGGAACCCCGTGGAGTCATCTTTAAGCTCTTTTCATACTCTATAAACATGAAAATATTGTCGAGTGATCTTGCATCTTTTCCCACTCGTTAAAAGGTTTTAAAGGGTGTCTTTTGAGTGATAATTTATCTGTTTTTGGGCCTTGCGAGACTAACATTATGAAAAAGAACAACACTAGAGTCATCTTTAAGTTCTTTTCAGACTCTCTATACATGAAAAATCACCAATTTTACCTTCACTAGACTCGTTAAAAATATACATTGAAGGGCCCATACGAGACCAAGCCCTTACTTCTTCCAGTTTGTTAAACAAAGGAACAGGGACTTACCGAAGGTGAGTTATATTGAGCATGCGTTATCCTCCTCAAGCTCGTTAAATCAAAAAGAGGTACTCGTCTATCTGGATGGGGGAAAAATTTAAAGGAAGCAAGCCAAGAAGTTTTTGAAAACATCACCAGTCACTCTTACAGTCGCCCTTGAACACGACACTTTGTATTTGCATACATCTAATCCACTGAAACTTTTCACTGAACCAATCCTCTAAGTTTATTTACTCCTTTGGGTCACCCAACGAAAGTCACAGTGTCCATTGCATCATCATGTTTTGGTCCATGTTATGTTTCTGTTGTTGTGCCTCAGTGTTCAAGGGAAGTATCTTCCTCGAGATTCAACCATCAAAAATATCCTATTTCAATGCCCGTGTCAGTCCATGTTCATTTTATCCACCAATTTACGTCTCTATGTCAGTTTTGTGTCGTTGATGGGGGATACATCAAGGCCCTCCTTTGATGAGTCTATTTCTTGTCGACTTCAGCACATTATCTGGGAATTAGACTTAGAAACTAGTTAGTACCTTGGGACCTGCATGCCTCAAAAGCATACCTCCTCACTTCCTACATAAGGTTTACATCATTGACATCTGATCATATGATTCCATGAATGTTTGACTTTATATCATCTATTCACATTCACTGGAATGTACTAGGGTACCTTGGGAATCATTGACATCAATGGTGATTTCCCTTGTACTTGTTAACGGTTTACCTATTTGATCGGTAATCAAGTGGTTTCTTCCATGTTGGACATCAGAACATCTATTCACATGGTTAGAATCATACTACGTCGAGATTGGTAAGAAGACCCTGGGTTGAGTGATCACTCTGATATATACTTTGCCCAGGTTGCGATGGAGTTTCTCTTGAATATTGACTCATATACTATCACATAGATCCACTTTGTATTGGTTTGTGGCTATGTCTTGTCGTCTCGTAGATACACTATGTATTTTTCATGGCTACGATCAGTTCATATCATGGAAGTATAGATCCACATTATATATTAGGTGGCTATACCTCTTTGTTAATACAATTATGGATCCGCAGTGTATTTTATGGCGGCTATACCTTTCAAGTCTTTATCACCCAAGCATAGGTATGCCTTCCTTGGGTTTGAAACATATCATAATATTTGTTTGATGGTTGTGTGCAACTTCTACCAGTTTCTCTGAGTCCATACCCTTGATTGAAAAATTCTATAAAGTAATTTAGTCATCATGTCTTCTAACTTCTCACTTTGGGGGGAAATCTGTTACACATCAAAATTACTCATTTCAATGATGACCTATTTTTGTCATTACCAGCATTACAAGTGTCACATTTTATCCATAAGTGTCTCAAGTTTCGCGTACATCATACAGTCTTCTTTCCTATGTCGTGTCTCTAATGACATCACAAGGACACTTCAAAGACTGGTTTAAGAAGGAGAAGTAACATGACAAAGAGTACAAACATTTTACCATGGAAAAGACCACTAAAAAGTCATTTTTGAAGGCCAATGCTCCCCTAACCACTGTAAGGGAGTTCCAATGCTCCCTTCCCTCCTTTGGGGGAGTGTTGCAACACTCTATGCCCCATTTCGAGGGAGCGTTGGGCTGTTTGAGTAAATCTTGGGTTGTTGAGGAAAATCAAGGAAAAATCCCCCTCATCTCTAGAGTTGGTTGGATTTGAATCTGAGGTCAAGGCTGGATCTTAGGGAGGATCCACAACTAATGGAGAAACATCCTCAACCTATCCCAAGAATCTCTAAGGTGGTTAGGCCTCTCCAAGATTATATAAGGAGGCCTCCTCATGGTGAAAGGATATAGAGAAATTGAGAAATACCTAACTTATGATCTCATAAGGAAAGAGGAGGAAATTAAAGGCATCAAACTTATGATCTCATAAGGGAGATAATCAATGAAGCATATTCATTTTTTTTGTGGACCATTTGAGCAAGGGGTTGGACAAGGAGAGGTTGGTGAGGTTATTGCATCTGCATCAAAATTTTGTAAGTATCTCTATTGAGTTCTCATTAATACATGTGCTTGGCCTATTTCCTTCAAGATTATGTATTCCTACATGAACTTGTATTTAATGGATAGCTCTAGTTTCAGGCTAATCATAGTATAATAGGAAGCATTCTTTGTCTTTGATTAGATTGCAAGACCTAGTGAAGAGCTTGTGGATCATAGCTCAACTTGGAACTGGGCGAGGACAAACATCGTAAAAAGGTACATCTTCTTCATCTTCTCTATAGATTAGTTTATCTAGGTTTAGAGGGATGTCAGTGACCAAAGTTATCACATTTATGTCTTGGTTATAGGGGTCTAGATCCAAGAGGAAGTTCACCTATCCATAGGGGGATTTTCCTGTAACAGAGGTAACCTACAAACCAACTTTAGAGATGGGTACTAGCCTTCTTAGCTCAGAGAGGGATCTCTCATGTCACTTGGTGTTTCTTTGGCAATCAATGGCTAGGTTTAGTTTGTTTTTGGGGGGGGTTTATAAATGTTCTAGCAAGGAAGGGGGAGGAAACTCAGAGATATAGAGTCGAATTTCTAAAAAAGAATAGGAACACTAACTGGTCAGTAGAACTCTCCATAGGATAAAGGATAAATGAGGCGATGAATCTCAGTTATAATTTGTAATTTACAGAGTGTAATAATAAAGGATAAAAAAAATAACTGCATCAGAGCATTAGTGAAATGAATTTTGAATTAGTTATGAAGAAACTTACACAATTTAAATTTCTTAATTCAAGAGCATCATAAGATGAATAATGGGCCTTTAAACTATCTAATTTAAACATAAGACAATGCTAATGGAATCAAAAACAAGAGAAATACATACAAAGAGAGAAGACAAAACTCATATCACCACCATTAGAATATTTTCATGGAGGCTTCAAAGACTTCTGCATATGTATTCTATTGGTGGTGATATGAGTTTTTTCTTCTCTCTTTTTATGTATTTCTTTTTATGTATTTCCTTTGTTTCTGATTCCATTAGCATTGTCTTATGTTTAAATTGGATAGTTTAAAGGCCCAGAATTCATCTTTTGATGCTCTTGGATTAATCAATTTACACAGTGTAAGTTTCTTCATAACTAATTCGTAATTCATTTCACTAATTCTTTGATGCATTTAATTGTTTTTTACTTTCTTCTTACACTCTGCAAATTACAAATTATAACTTAGATTCATCACCTCATTTATCCTTTATCCTTTGTTTCTGATTCCATAGCTCTGAGTCTCCTCCCGCTTCCTTGCCAGCATATTTATAAAAACCCTCCAAAAACAAACTAAACCTATCCAAAGAAACACCAAGTGACATGAGAGATCCCTCTCTTAGAAAAGAAGGCTTGTATTGAGCTCTAAATTTGTTTTTTAGGTTACCTCTGTCGTTTGTTTCATCCGACGAACAAATTTACATAGTGCTAACATTGTGGAACCATTGTTGGGGAGCGAAGGTGAAATATCCCCTGGAAGAAATGAAAAAGTTTAGATATGAGTACTAATGGTGAAAAGTATTCAGACATAGAAAGGTTGTACATTATTCACCTTGCAACTCCGTTTTCAAGAATCTAGAATTCAAAATTTTCATGGTGAATCCACTGTCCAAAGACTTAGTAGCCTAAATTTTTTATTGGTGACTCCAATCAAACTTCAAATTTGATTCAAAGACTCCACTAGAGGATGAGACCCATTGACAGAGATATGAAAGGACATCATGGGAGAAAACAAGCACCTAAAGTTGAGTTCTTTCCAAGACATAATATGTTTTGTTACTAAGTACCTTTTGTCCTTTCCTGAACATGCTAAACAATTTTTTCTTTACCTTATACATTCAAATGATGATCATGAGAATATTGCAATTGTATATCCTCCTCCTAAAGTTGTACATATATCTCCTTAGTTTATCATTGATTTTGATCAAAATATTCCATCTGAGTCATGTGATGACCATAGCCAAGTTGATGAGCCTCATGAAACCAAGGTTGATGTCTCACCTCTTGTACTTGATCCAACACCCTCCAAGATTTAGCATAGATACATTCCTTTAAAACTACCTCACATCCTTCATGATTTTCCTCCAAAGAACTATAAGTACCTACCTGTGTTTGATGTATAACCTAATGCCATCACAGCTGAAAATCACATCCAAGATTTTTAACATTTTATACATTTGTTTGAGATTGATCATGATGATGTTTTTATGAGGGCCTTCTCTCAATCCTTGAAAGGGGATACCAAAGACTGGTTTCAACATTTGCATCCAAAGACAATTAGCTCATGGGAGGAATTGAAGAATGTCTTTTTGAAGTTTTGGGGCAAGAAGAAATCTTTGGGTCTACAACTTACAGAGTTCTATGCCTTGAAAATGCATAGAAATGAAACTATTTCTACATTCAATAGAAGGTTTTCTAGTATTTATTAAAATTTTCCCAAAGAAATTCAACCAATTGAAGTTTCTTCCATGCCCCATTATACAACAACTCTTCATCCAGATTTGTCTTTCCTCCTGATGGAAATAAGACCTAAATCGTTACAACAAATGTTTAATGATGCTTACGAGATTAAACACAATATCCAAGCATATAAAGAAATTTGAAACAAGGAGTTGGATGCTAAATAGCATGACAGTGAATATGAACATAAAATAGTTGATTTGAATCTTGAGTAGAGGTTAATAATATCATAGGCCCTCTTGAAGTTTTAAATGCTAATGATTTTTCAAAGGATTATATTCCACTTATTGAAAGAGAAGGCGCTAATTTAGCTTCTAATCCATCCGATGATAAGCATGGGGTTGATTGGTTTATGTATTCATTTGTAGACAGTTAAGAAGATGAATTTACAAATCAACTTGTTGAAGAGTAGGTTGATGTTCCAAGATTTTCCTTATTAGATGACATTGTGGATGTTGTTGATTTTTCTATATATGATGAATATGATGTTGACTTCCTAGAACAACCAGCTACATGTTCTCTATCAGAAAATGTTCCGTTTCAGCAGTGTAATGAGAGTAATCAACCTACATATCACAGTTCCAAAGAAGAAAGTATTGAATCAGCTGAAGAAAATTCTTTACCTTTATGTTTTTTTTTCATTTACATTTTTGAAAGAAAATTATAAGATCATCACTGAAGAAAAGGAATGTGTGCTAATGCCAAATCACACTGATTCACTGGAACAATTTGACAAGAAATTGCAGGAATATTCTCATGTGTTTGATGACCCTGTTACTTGTTATGTAGAAGATCTTATTAGTTCAAAATTGCATCCCTTGGTCGAAGATGAATCCGAAAATGAGTGTGTTCAGCAATCCAAATAAATTGAAAAATGTGCATATGACAACAGTGACAAAAATGAAGAAGGTTTTGAATTAGGTGAAATAACCTTGCCATTGTGTTTTGCTTCTTTTAAATTGTTGAACCAAAATGTTTCAAATGTTTCAAAACAAAAATCCTCCAGGCATGATGTTGAATATGAAGAAAGCAGTGGACTTGAAAATGAAAACTATCTTCCATTATGGTTTTCTTCCTTTGAATTGATGAAAGTAAATAATGAGATAACAGAGGAAGTAGGGAATTCTGACTACATTCACAGTGACACTGTTTTACATGAGAACTTTTTTATCAGTGAATAAGACCAACAACCTTCTCATGCATTTAATGACCGTGTTGTTGATTACATGGAACTTTATTTCAATTCAGATTTGCATCCTATGCTCAACTACTATCTTGGAAATAAAGATGACGGTCAATCAACGTAAGTGTTAGATATGGATTTCTTTCCACCAGGGGTTTCATTTCAGCCATCACTATCTTCTGATTCAGAAGATTGTTATTTCCAGCAGTCTCAAAATATTGTTTAGCCTCTTGGTGACAATCAACAGGGTAAATCACATGAAAACAAGAATGTAGTGGAAGGGGTGAAACATGATTGTTGTTTTGCGCATGTTTTAGAGGATCCATTTGCAGTTTTGTTGGAGGTAGTAAACAATCCCAATGTTTTTAAATTTTTGAGATTTGAATTTATAGGTAAATTCTTGAATGAATTATCAATTAACAGGCTTTGGAGAAAGAATGTGCAAAGAAAACGAAAAATGGATAAAATTCTTACATGGTTTCATTGGAATTATGATTTCGCTTGATTGACAGTTCATTTCAGTAGTTAGGGTAGGTAGGTGCGAATAAGATTGTTGGTCAAGCATTTTTCAGTTTGGATTTTCAGTAGTGTGTATAGTCAAATTTTAGTGGTGTATTCAATGTTCAGTCTCCAGTTGAGAGAAGTGTGCAAACTTTGGTTTTCATCGGAAAATGGTGACAGGTCGAAGAAGGGTACACACACCTGTTTTGTGAGCATCCCAATGGATCATGCATCGGGTCTACGAGTTATTTACTACCTCACTGGGAGGATAACATCCCCATTGGAGCCAATGTTATCACATGCTAATTTGCATTAATTTTTCTAAAGCATATTGTCCTTGTGCTATCTTTCCACTCAGATTTTAAAACTTTTTCACCACCTCCATCAAGATCCCATCACCTAAATCCTTCACTTGACTGATCATCCAAAATATCCATGTCCTCCATGAGTAAAAAATTGGCAAATATCCCAAACCTATATCTAGCCTTAATGCTTATCTAAATCCCTCGGTTCCATCACTTCATTCATTTTTACCCTTATTATCATATTCCCACCAAAAATTAAAAATATTCATTTTACTAAGCTTAAGCACCCTTATCCTATCCACAAAGTCATGTGATAAGCTTCATATGCCCAAAGTCCTTAGAAAATGGAAAAAGGGTTCATTATTATTAATATAAATATTTCCATATTAAAATATTTATATTAATATTCAATCCAATATTTAATTCATGACCTCAAGTCAAATCATGGGCACAGATCTCAATTTTTAACATTGAAAGTAAATGGAGGTTAATTTTGGAAAGCGGGCTGAAATTTAACCCGTGGTTTTTGGTCGGGGAGAGTGTTCTTATGCGATGCATTTTGGGGGTAAAAGTGGTGTGGTTTAAAACCACTCCTCGCAATCCCGAAATACTATGGAAAACATTTAATATATGATTTGGTTTCATAAATGTGCCGCATATGATGATAGTTTTCCAAGAATGCATTTCAAAACAAATCATGGAGTTTCCAATGCCATAAAAAAAATTCTTCCTCCTGGTGGAAAAATTTCACAGAGGTGAAAATTGAATTTTACAACAGAGAAATAAAGGTTTTTGAATGGTAAAATGCACTTGGACTAAATATTTGGATAATTGTTTATCCAAAGTTTTTATAGAAGTAAAAGAAGAGGATTAAAAATATTTTACCAAAGATGGTAACCAATACATGGTTTTCAAAACCATGGAAAACAAACAAGTAAATAGTTTTCATAGTGAAAGGGTAAATATTTATTGAGAAAAACAAGACATGGTTTTCAAAACCACGGGAAGCAAGAAATAAATGGTTTTTCAAAACCATGGGCATGAATTAAAATATGGAAATTTAATTCTATAGGATAAAAAATATTTGGGAATTATTTTTATTCAAATATATTATTCCCAAATATTTAAGGAAAATATGGATAAATGAAATTAGATTTGAAAGAGTACAAGTGACATTTCAAATAGAATGTAGCAAATGAAGGAGGTGAAGCGTCAGAGGATTGGACAGCTGGATAATAAACATTTTTCTGTTAATCATTGTAATTGGTTCCCATGCCGAAATTGTCATTTGTAATCATTATAATCAGTTTTAGAAGCTGAAATGTTTCAGTTTATCTATTGTAATCGGTTTTTAACTAAACGAACTTGAATTGTATAAGTATTAGAAGTTCCAAATTTATTAATGTTGGCATAAGTGAAAGGGAACGTTTGACTTGTTTGAAATTGAATGTAATTTTCTGAAGCTGAATATAATACATATGCAGAAGTCTTTGAAGTCTCTATGAAAAGATTCTAGTAGTGGTGATATTAGGTTTTTCTTCTCTCCTTTTATGTATTTCCTGTGTTTATAATTCCATTAGCATTGTCTTCTGTTTAAATTGGATAGTTTAAAGGCCTAAAATTCATCTTATGATGCTCTTGGATTAAGCAATTTAAACTGTGTTAAGTTTCTTTCTAACTAATTCAGAATTCATTTCTTTAATGCTCTGATGTAGTTACTTGTTTTCCCCTTTCTTATTACACTCTGTAAATAACAAGTTATAACTCATATTCATCACCTCATTTATCCTTTATCCTATGGATATTTCTATCAAACAGTCAATGTTTCTATTCATTTTCAGAAATTCGACTCCATAGCCCTGAGTGTTTCCTCCCCTTTCTTGCTAATAGAATTATAAAAACCCCACAAAACAAACAAAATATAGTCATTGATTGTAAAAAAAATACCAAGTGACAGGAGAGATACCTCTCTGAGATGAACAAGCTAGTACCCAGCTCTAAAGTTGGTTTGTAGGTTACCTCTGTCGTTTGTTTTATCAGCCGAACAAATTTATAGAGTGCTAACATACATATATCTTTAGTTGATTTTGAGACTGGATTCCACTGCGTCTTGTTCATGACTATGATAGCCTATGGCATATGTCTTCTTTGTATCTCCTATTCATGGCCATGAACAACTTTTGATATATTTCCACATGGATTTGCAGTGTAATTCATATTGGAAGCCATGTGTACAAAATCATTATGGATTGTAATATTCTTATTGAGTATTAGCTGTAATTTCATTCCAATATCATGCTTTCATTGTTGAGCATATTTTCGGTTCCCTCTTTCTCGTTATAAGCCTCTTACATTCACAATTTGCACCACTAGCCAAGCAATGCCTTCTATATATCCTTTGCAGCTTAACAACATGTACCCTTAGAGGAAACATCCCCTCTAGTGTCCATGCTCCACATGCACTTCCTTGCATTGAGCATAGGTATGTTTTGTTGTTTGGAACTAGTTTCTTACTCAAAACACTTGTTTCCTCTCCTGTATCATAACATTTCGTTTCTTATGAAAAACAAAAAAAAATATGGGCAGGAAAAGAATATTATCTCATATCGACAACAGTCATGTCTCCTTTGAACAAAGCATGAATTCTTGAGTCCATTTTCATCCAAATATTGGGTTTATCATGACCTTAGGAAGATGAGCTCATTACTTAGAGTTTACTCCTCTGACTGGTTACTCTTCCAGTCCCTATGGAGAGTTTGTTGATGCCTACTGCATCACAATTTTTTTATCATCAAGTGAGTATGCAGCATGAGTTATCTGTATGTCTCATGATCTTGCTCAAAAAAATTATATAATCCTATGTCATCCATTTCTCAGAACTATTGACTTTGCATAATGATCATAGACTTGGTGTATCTCAGAGTCACATGAATTTTTTGTCCTGCCATGCACCTTGGTCGTACTTTCATTATGGGTAAGTAACCTTGAACCTAGTAGATGACATTTATTCATTGGTCGCTGACTGGGGGGTTTCTCTTGTGTTCGACGACAAGAAATATATTCACACATTGGAATTCATACAATTTCTTGGATTCCATTATCCTTATTGATGGTTTCCTTTCCTTTGTCAACAATTTTCCTTATTGGCTGCTATTCGTAGGGTCTCTTTCGTTCACTACTTGCATCTGGTGCATGTGAGGGACACATATGGTCGTTGGTTAGTGAACATCCTTTTTTTCTGAGCTTCTCCTAATCATCAATATATTTCATTGTACCTCATGTTGAATGATGAGAGATTCCCTAATTCCCTCCTTTCAGCGGGTCTTCTTCCATCTACTTCATCTCATCTATTCTGGAAATGAGACCTATAGTCCTATGAGTACCTAAAGGATTGCATTCATTAGTGGTTGGTTCTCCTGCCATCAAAAATTGGGAATACATCATTGTCTCCTAATCAATGGATTCCTCATGTGTTCGACCTCAACACCCTCATTCACACTTGTAGAATGTACTCAGTGCCTTGATACCTACTTTCATTATCAATGGGTTGTCTCACGTTTGTTAACGATATAACTTAATGATTGGTAATGAAACAAAGTATCATTGCGTTCGACCTCAACTCCTCTATTCACATGATGTAGACTTGCACCTTCGACAGATAGTGTAGAATACCTCTAGCTTATAGTATCAACATTCCTCATTTGTTTTTGTATTTCATTGGACGGGTACCTATATGACTTCAACAATCATGGGAGATTAGATTGTACTCCATTGTATACATATATATTCAGTTGATTTTGAGACTAGATTCTACTATGTCTTGTTCGTGACTATGAAATCCTATGGCATATGTCCACTTTGTATTTCCTATTCATGGCCATGAACAACTATTTGATATATTTCCACATGGATCTACAGTGTAATTCATATTGGAATCCATGTGTACAAAGTAATTATGGATTGTAATATTTTTATGAGAAACTAGTACTTCCAACTGAGTGTTCATTACTCCACTTATGGGAATTGTAATGTATTTTGTCCATCACAAATATTCCTCTAACCTCACACACTAAGGGGTATATATTACAACAAAATTTACCTCACTCCATGCAATTGGTTTATATGGCCTTCTATTTTCCCTCTACATACTTGAAGTCCCTTTTTGTTCATTCTAGAGCCAAAAATGAAATTTTTTCCACATATACGCACCCTATGAGTTATACAACAAGTGTATACATAGGTTTCGCCATTATAGCCCGCATACATCGGTTTTGGTGCTCAAAAATTAAAAAGTGTGTCGGGTTTCCATGCCATGTCATGAGATCCATGATCCTTGACCTTCCACATACTAGAAACACTCTGACTCAACCCTTCAGTTCCATTTGAAGGCTATAAACTAATCCATATCCAAGCCTTGAGGAGGAGAATTAAACTTTCATAGCAAAGGCACTCTGAAGAAATTCCACTTCATATTGAGTCTAGATCCCTTTTTCCTTCAAAGTATGAACTCCTTTTGTTCAACCCCCAAGCTCTTCCTTCTTTATGATGGTGAACCTCATTGAATCCTATATAAGAGCTTACCTTTGGTGGAAGATTGAATTGGTGGAGGCCCAAATGAAGGGACTTAGTTTCTCAATTCTGATATGTGTTGTTATAGAATTTTGTCACCTATGTACTTCTACTGATTATTTTAATACAAATACTCTTTTCTCTTCCAATTGATATCTTGCAAATATTTGAATTATTCTTCCATGGGCGTATTTTTCATATATGTTAATGGATTATGATAATATATATGCTAAAATTATATATTATCACCATATTCTTGCATATCTTGGTTGTTGAGGACAAGTTGCAGGTATAAATCTTTGGGTTGTCTGCTCAATGGTGGTCTTCTTCGAACGTTTGGACGAGGTAGGCTCTTAGCCTTGCCTCATTAGCATTTATATAGCATAGTTTGGATTATAGTTGATTTCTGCGTGTCATTTCGTCTATGTGGTTTACCCCTATCCATAGAAATATTTTCCTTGTAACACCGTTAGGTGTGAAATTGTAAACAATAGCTATCGATTTTTAGCACATTGTCAAGTTTCATGATAATCTTTGCATGGGTCTTTCTGGATTGGTTCATGTGTAGAATTCATACCAAATATTTTCTTTTCATCATAAGATTTATTATCTATGCAAGGAAATTAATATAAGGGCATACAATTTCTGCAAGTCTTTCTTTTGCATTACTTTATGGAAAGATTTAAAAATGCATAACAATGCTTGAAATTTATTGGATTTCAGAAAACAAGGGAAAGTAAGTGAAAAGTCCCACATTTTTTTATAGTAAAATGATGGTAGAAGAATAATTTTGAGCTAGTAGAATTGAACAAATTAGGAGCTATGTGGGAGATACAATTATAATATGAACCAATTTACTAGCCTTATAGCAAGGATAATATTTCCACTGGATAAAGACTAGAACAACCATACATCTTACCATAATGTGTAGGAAAGAAGAGGTTTTCTTCAATTTCCAGAAGATCTTGTTGGAAAGACTAGGTTCCTAAGAAGAATAATGATTAGGTAATAATTCCATTGATTTTTGGAGAATACTCTTACCAACTAGTTCTCATTGGGTTGAGTTTTGCGTACTTGAAGAGTAGGATATATAGAAACCAAAAGTCTTGAAAGAAAACCTGAAGGTATAGATGAATTACTGGAAACTGTAATAAAGTAACGAACAACCTAATCCATTACATAAATAGAACAATCTTTCCATACTTCATGAGGAGAAATAATAGTTTAGTTTACACTGAGGATTGGATTGAGCACATAAGCTAAAATTTAGAGACCTAGTTGGTATATCAAATAGTAGGTTACATAGAGTTGTCAAGGAAAAATAATTTGTAGAGCCTTGATTTTATTATCCTAATTTTTATTTCCATTGCTAGATATTTGGTATAGGATATGCCAAAGAATAAACCTTGTATCCATGAGAAGACAAAGATCCTTGAATAGGGCATATAAATAAGGGCTTAATGTCCTTTCTATAGACATAGTCATATATACAAGTTTGAAGAGAGATAAAAAATAGAGTCCTTTGTACATGTTTGAAGAGAGATAAAAAACCTATTTCCGCAAAGGATATGTCTTGGTGAAGTTAGTGCACTATAAGTCTCTTATTTACAGATCAAATGGTATCAGATAGAGGTTGCATCCTTGACCATGACACATGTGTTATAAATTTGAAGATAACATTGTTGATTATTGGATCATTATATAATTTGTCATTTATCTTGGTACTTTCTGGGTGGGAAAATTTGGAGTAATTGGCTTGTAGGGCCTATTTTAGCGGTAGGTACCAGTTTGGAAATTTGGGGTCCAAAACATTCCCAATCCATTTTGAAGTATCAAACAACATTTTTTGGGGTTAAATATTTGTGATCATGGCTCTTATCCCCTCTATTTTGTTCTAGAAATTGATACATTTCCAATGGTGCAAAGGCTACCTCAATTGGAACTCATATGAGGATGTTATTCCTCTCACAAGTTGACCTACCTTATTGAACACCATGGTATGAGTGGATTCCATGTTATCCACCATTAATCACACAAGTGGGGATAGAGACATGTGGAATTTAAACAATATTATATGATTTCCAAACCTTATTACTAATTAGAGGTCAAGGCATGCAAAAACTCTAACCTTAGATGACTATTAGGCTATGTTAAATATTGGGACACTAAGAGGAGAAAGGGTTTCATTATTTATCATTGTACTTGTTCCATAGTTTAGCAGAGAATCCATGAGTGAGATTTCAAAGAATAAAAGAGGAGGAAGTAGAATTTTTATTACCCATTTAGGCCACAATGTCATAGCCAACTCCATAGTGAGTTCCCCTTTCTTTGTATTTTCATATCATAATTGAAGAAAATAGAACATATCATAGGCATCACCTTCTAGATAGGTTTTATCCCCATTATGAGTTTCTCAGGATACATATAACACTCATTTTTGTGAATGGTGTGTACATTTTCTTGTTCTTTAATTTGTGTATTTCAATTATTTTCATAAATCTGAGAAATAAGATAGTCATAATTAATCCAGAATCTAAGGAAGTAAATTGCATATTCTAATATTTAAAAATATTATAATATTTGTTGTGACAAACTATTCCAATGGAATATCCATGATAGTTCACATATCATATTGGTATTATAGTAGGTTTCTTTTGGGTATCCTTGGAAAGTTGCATGATCCAAGAATTGGTTGAAGAGGGAAGTCACAAAACCATAGCCATGGTGGACGAGTCTAATCATAAAAACCCTCAAGATGAATTAGAAGAGACATTTATGAGGATAAAAGATAAATTTTTTGATATCTCTCACAACATGTCCCTCCTATGGTGATTCTAACTATGCAATAAGATTTTAAAACCCTCATCAAGTACCAATTCTGCCCTATTGGGTATGTATAGGACCAATGGATATGTTGTCATAACTTTTGGTAGAGGCAAGGGTAGAGTGTGATATATTACACCATTGTATTCAAGGAAGATGGAAATCATGTTGGGTACCTCTCCCAAGAACCCATGTGTAGTCCTCAAGTATCTAGGGGGTCTATACAATCATTTGCGAAAGAAAGTGATTCTCTTTAAACCAATGAATGTTGATGAGGCATATGTGAAAGAAAATTACTTGGAGATCATAGGCCATACAAAAGGGAATCCAAGTGGTTAGAAATAGAAATAACACCAATATTCTTCCAAAGAGGGGAAGAACGAGTGGAAAGGAAAACATAAGAAAATGAGATCCATTGCACATTAGTGCAAGGATCCAAACAAATATTGAAACAATTACAATATTGATGGTCACATTGAAAATAAGTGTTGGAAGCTATATCTAGAGTTGAATCCAAAGAACCATAAGAAGGATGCCAAGAATAAGAACATGCTAGGAATGGATTTAGGCAACAAGGTAGAGAAAATATTAGATGTGGATGAAAATATGTTTTTCACTTCAATGAAAAAGGAGGTGAATCTAAGTATCTTTCATCAAAAGGAAGAGAAGGATATGAAAAAAACACTTCCATATCAGGATCCAAGTCAAAAATACCAAAGTAGATTCTCTATTCAATTCTAGATCATAGGCCAACCTAATAAAAAATAATCTTGTTAGTAATATTGGGTTGGATATTAGCCCGCACGGGTGTAGACGGATTGGCAAGTGCCGTGTAAATGGAAGGAAATTTGTAAAATGAAGTCTCATGTTCG
>JASDQU010818654.1:0-13007 GCA_032191745.1 Picea mariana | reverse complement strand
CTAAGCCCATATCCATTGGGATGGGTGAATAAGGATGGAAATATCAGAGTCATAACATAGTGTAATACCAAGTTTTCTATAAGTGCAACTTTTATTGATGAAGTGGAGTTAGATGTGGTATCCCTTGATGTGTGTGGTGTAGTCTTTGGAACCCCTTCATGTATATGAGGGATGATATATTCATGTGGAGAGAAAACCGATATTTCCTAATAAAGGATGGGGAATTTTACATCATCAATGCACACAAAGGAAAGTCAAAGATCTATCTAGTAAGTCTTAAATAAGAAAACAAAGTTGAATAATTCTAGTATGAAGTATGTATTTCTTTGCTTAAGAGAGAATTAGCCAGATGGGGAATCAATAAGATTAAAGGAATACCTAGAGGGATGTACCAAAGAACATAAAAAATATCTGGAGGAGTTTTTGTAGGAATACTGAGAATTTTTCCAAGAGACTAAAGGGTTATCTCCTAAGAGGGAAGTGGAGCATGAGACATAGTTGTTTCTTGACTCTCCATTACCAAAAACTGGGCTATATAGAAAATCTTTTTTGCAAGAAAGAAAAGTGAATAAACAATTGTAGCAATTGTTGGGGTAAGGTGTAACAACCCTACTGTAATCCCTAGTTAATAATGTATAATGTAGATATTATATATGGTCATGGGCCAAGATATGTAATATGTGAACTTATATATCTAGAATTTATAAATAAAAATGTGATGCCAACTGCAGATAGACATGGACATATATATGTGGGCTGAGTTATCCACAAGATAGGATGGGTATAATGGGGTCTTATTCATGGGTTATAAATCCCAAATATAGATGATTTTAGGGGATAAATTTCACCAATGGGATAATTTTCCATGGTTTTCCCAAAAAAAGATTTGTCAATTTCCATTTTTTCTAAAAGTATTCGCCCAAATTATATAGAATAAAATCATTTTACCTTAAAAATCACCAAATTTTTAGAGAAACTATATAAAATCCTTAGAAATTTTAATATTTTTACAAAACTATTGCCAAACATTTTACGTTTTGAATATTAAGGACTAGTAAGATTAGCCCATGTTTCTACATTTTAATATAAATTTCCATCCTTAAAATTATCCCTAACCCCAAACCTTTTTCCCGTTTTAAATGTTTTGAGAGAACCTTTTACTAATTCCCTTGAGTGTAGAAGACCCCAATCACTGAATACATGTAAGAGTGTGGGTGTGATAAGTCACATCCCATAGTTATTTAGGGAATGGGGATGAGTAAAATAATCTTAGGGAAGAGTGTGAGTCAATTAAGTAGGAAAAAGGAGATGAAGTTCGTATAGGACAAAATGGGAGTTTTGACAGGAAAATTTTAGGGACACCAAGAAGGAGAAAAGTGATAGATCATGGAGGAAACAATGGTGGAAATGTTATCAAATATCTGGAGATAATGAAGGATGAAGAAGTAATATGTTGGGCTTGTAGAAGAGGCAAGTTTTCAGGCCTATACAGTGAAATCCATGTGTGAGAGTTTTCACTGGAGTAGAACTCTTGTTGCTATTAGTTTTTCTTGGTAGCTAACATCCCTAGAGTTTCCGATAGAGAGATTCCTGGCCAATTTGTGTTGGAAGACTTGATAAAAGAGTGGTACAACCTCAAGGAATTTATTTAAGAGAAATAAATACATTCCTTGGGTTGGGAAGTTTGAGAGGAAGAGATTTGGAGGAGTTGGGATATATATAGGAAAAATTAGTTGGTTGTGGGAATATTGAAATGTGAGTAGATGGTGGAGAGACACCCTTGTTATAGTTTCATTTTACACCTCCTATTCTCACGACAACTCATTGTCTTTAGTTACATCCTTTTCCCTATTTGCAGGAGATGAATCCCCCTTTTCCTCCCTAAAAATATATTTAAAAATTCCATTTTCAAGATGTATGTGAATCTCCTTAAACAAAATCATGTACATAAGTGACTTTTTAGTTAGAAACTCGTGTACATATGTGAATTGTTAGTTATAAACTCTTGTACATGTTTAATTGGATCAATTGGTTTTTGAATATTTCTGATATTTTAGGTGGAGTTGACAGGTTCCATAGGTTCCTGACCTCCTGTATCCCACTTATAAATACTCCAACTGTCAAAAGAAAGTATAAAAGAGAGCCTTGGGATGGAAGAAAAATATATCAAAGAGATACATCCTTATGCTGGCAATTTCCTTATAGCCCTGCAAGCCCCTATTTCCATATATTTCTGAGATCCCCTCCCCCTGAAAACACTTGTTTTTAGGATTTTTGTTTCCATTTATCTCGTCACGAATAAGTCCATTACTTCCTTGGACTTGCTGAAACATAGAACCTCTAAGGTTTTACTTTTCGTATCAGTCCTTGGGTGGAGGAACTTGGCACCTAGTTCTAGGATCGTGTTGAAGTGGTTACAAGTTGTAACCAACCCTTTTTGTTGCCATCAATAAAAGAACTATCATTCTCATCCACTTCTCTTCGTTAATTCATGGTTTTGATGAGATTAATTGTATTTTATTTTGAATCTAACATAGAAAGTGAATTTATTGTATTTAGTTAGTTTACATATAACCAGTTTCTTGTAGTTGCATACTTCTTTGTTTGCAGGAATTTTAAAAGACTGTTGTGAAGGATTTCTTGAGTGAAAGAACTTAAATGAGGTGAACTTCAAATGATAGGTTTCAGGTATGTACTCTTTATGTTCTTCCAAAAGTAAGTTACTATAGGTAGTTTCTTTCATTTAACTACTTAATTAAAGTTTGAGAGAATCCTTTTAGGGCACTTCTCTATTGTGGCTCATTACCCAAATCCATAAGACTTATATTTCTATAAAAACCCTCTTTTGTGGATTCCTATCCCTAGTTTGGGGGTGACCTACTATTGATATTTGGAACAACAACTCTATGGTTGGGTGGAACGACTATCCTCTACATCTAGTTGCACAACCGTTATGAAAAAGATAAGTGTTTTGTCTCATGTATTAGTAATATCGATGGTTTAATTTGTTGTACATTACCCCTAAGTTTGAAATGATTTATATGTTATTGTATGGGAGTCTATAAGCTACATTCATTTTTATTTTTATTTTTAAACGTATGGCCATTTTTAGCATGATGTGTTGTATTTAAATTGATGGTATCAAAATATTTTATGGCTTTAGTAGTGTGGGGATGTTGTATATTAGTATAACAACTCATGGCTCGAAATCGATCTTGTATGGGAAAATACCAATGTGAATATGGTAGAAATTTATTGTTGCAATGTTTCACTTGTTACATATGGGGAAATTTGTGAAAATAGAGTGAAATCCATGAATTTAGAATGAATTCAAGTCCAAATTTCCCTTGGAACTATCGAAGAGAGGATTAATGGTGTCAATATGCCATTTGTAGATTTAAATTTGGACTAGGAGGTCATATTTTTCATTTTAATGGTGACTAAAGAGTTGGAAGATCAATGGCCCAGATATTTTCAACATTAAGAATAGATGGTTAAGATTCATTTGCAGGATCTAGGAAAATTGAAAAAGTTTGGAGAGTTTCATAAATCGACAACTGAGATCACTTTGATATTGAATATCGATAGTCGAGATTTGTTGCAATATTAAAAGACGCCACTTGAAAAAAGTCGATGAAATTAATACTGATAAGATTTTAGGTTGTAGGTAACAAAAAATATTAAGGGCATGTTAAATTGACAATCCATGGGAAATATTTCATGAAGTTAAGCTTGAAAGGCTTGCGGGATACAGATCACGGAAAAAATATTAAGGGAATGTTAGTTTGACACTCCATAGGAAAAATTCCTCGATGTTAAGCCCGATAGGCTTGCGGGCTATGGGTCATGGAAACTTTTAAGAATGAGTCTGATGGAAGAAGAAGAAAGGTGGAGCCTATGGAGCTAGTTGAAACTATGTTAATCTTGCAAAGAGAAGTGTAGATCAATAGGGAATATAATGAAAGGATGATCAAAGCTCAGTAGGATTTTCTACAATTTCTGAATATGTTGCATAAACAATTCAACCAGGATTTTGGATCTAAGAAAGAAGATAGTGATATATAAGTGGAAACATCTATATCCCATGGTATAAGGGATGAAAAGCGTTCAATAAGTGTGAGGATATAGTATCATTTTATAGGGAAATTGACTAGAATATTCTTTCATATTCAGGGCCAGACAGAAGCCTTAGTGCTCACCCTACATAAGGAAGAGGAGAAGACCTAAGTCACATATTTTGCAAGGTGTGCTAAGGAAACTAAATCCACCAAATTTTGATAGAGAGAATAGAAAGGGAGAATAGGATAAATCCTAGATGTTGGGAATGTAGAAATATTTCCAGCTTCATGATTACCCTCAAATATAGAAATGATAATTGCAGCCTAACGCCTTCAAGGAAAAGAATCCATGTGGTGGGATCAACTCAAGAAAGAAAATAACCTTGATGAGAAGAAGGTATCATGGATATAGAGGGATATTTCCAACAGAAATTACTTGTGATAGAATTGTTATGAGAATAAGATGAAGTAGTTATTTGAACTCATAAGCATGACAACAGAGGAATATGAGAGGATATTATTTGAATTACTTAAGTATGTTGGATTCATAAAGGATGAGAAGGTTAAAAATCCAAAGGTTTATGAGTGGGATACGCACTTTATATAGTGATAAGACACATTATGGTAACCCTAGGACTTTTGAGGAGGCCATAAGGAAGGAAAAACACCTTTATGAGTAGAGTATAGGGAGACCCACTTTCAAAAATTCTAGGAATGGCAAGATGAAAGCTAAGATGGATAAAAGTAAGAAAGGTTTTAAGCCACCTTTTCAAATGAAAAAAAAAATCAAGCATATAAAAAAGTAAAGTCAATGTAGAATGATCCTATGATGGTAGATTCTTTTGGGAAAAGGCCAAGGAAATAACCCATAAAATGTTGGGGATGTGAGGGAGACCACTTGTATAAGGATTACCGTCACAAAGGAGAAAGGATGAGAATTGTTTACAATATTTAGGAGGATGATACAAATTATTACATGGGAATAATAATCTTAAGGATTTTTGTGGCCTTGGACAACAAGAAAGAAAAATACCAATCCCCTGTGATTACAGTAGAAGGTAAGATTGATAACTAGCCCATAGAAGTTTTAATTGATCCTGGAGCTATCCATAGTTACATAGATCCTAAAATTGTTTAAATATTTCACTTTCCAATAAGAAAGCATGGGATATATTGGTTGGTTCATCTATCCATAGGGACCAAGAGAAGAATCAATGAGCTGGTTAAATATTTTCTAATAGACATGAATGGTGTTAGCACAAAGGAAGCTTTGAACAACATACCATTAGTTTCATATGATTGTATGATTGGTAAGGATTGGTTGGAAAATAACCATGATGTCCTAGACTGATACAACAAGAAAATCAAATATCTTTGCGAGGAAGGGAAACAAGGGAATGTTCAAGGTATCCTAAGGACTGTAGTTGTTAGAGATATTTCAGCCATGCAGTTGAAGAGTTTTAAGAAGGGATGTTATATTTTTGTAGACCATATGGAAGAGGAAAACAAAGATAAAATTCCAAGTTTTGAGTAACATCAAATATTGAAATATTTTGAGAATGTATTTGGGGATAATTCAGGGTTTTCATGAAAGAGAGACATTGATTTAGTGTAAGGATCTACCACTACTTCCGAGAATTCTTATAGGATGGGCACACTAGAGTTGAAGGATATGCATATGAAGCTTGAATAACTATTAAAGAAGGGGTATATATTCCCAAATGTATCACCTTGGGGTGCCCCAGTTCTCTTTGTGAAAAATAAGGATGGAACCTTAAGGCTATGCATTGATTTTAGACAGATGAATAAGATTACCATAAAGAAAACATATTGTTTTCCAAGGATTGATGATATATTTAATCAATTAAAAGGTGAAAGAATTTTTTCCAATATGGAATTGAGATAAGAGTATCATCAAGTGAAAATAAAGGAAGAATATATCAGAAATACGACATTTAGGACACAAGATATGGACATTATGAGTCTGTGGTAGTGCCATTTGCGCTATCAAATGCACCATTTGTTTTCATGTGTCTAATTAATGGAGTGTGAAGGGAGTACCTAGAATATTTTTTAATTGTTTTCTTAGATGATATACTCATCTACTCAAATACAAAGGAGAAACATGAGCAACATTTAAGGATTGTGCTACAAGTTTTGAGAGAGCATCAATTTTATGGCAAGTTAAGTAAGCACATATTCTAACAAAGGAAGGTTCATTACTTGGGTCATATTATTTCAAAAGATGGGATATCAGTTGAACCTGAAAAGATAGAGGCCATTAGAGGATGGATGAAAACAATAAATTTTATATAAGTTAGATCATTTATGGGACTTACATGTACTATTACCAAATATTCATAAATGGTTTTTCAAAGATTGCAATCCCAATTAATTCTTTGGAAAATAAGGGGGTAAAATTTAAATGGAATTCTAAATGTGAAGAGAGATTTTAGAAACCAAAGGACATTTTGACATGTTCACAAATATTGAAGCTTGCAGACCCAACTAATTTTTTTTGTGTGTGTGCATCGATGCATGCAAGGAAGGGCTTGGTGGAGTTATCACACAAAATGAACATGTGGTATGTTAGGAGTCAAGAAATTTGAAAGAACACGAGAGGAATTATGCCACACATGATTTATAACTGTCATCCATTATTCACCCATTAAAAAGGTGGAGACATTATCTCATGGGTACAAAATTTGAGCTAAGGATAGACCATTATGGTCCGAAACATTTATTTGGACAACCAACACTAAATTAGAGAAGCTAAATGGCTGAAATTCCTTAATGAATATAAATTTGATATAAATATTATCAAGGGAGAAGATAACCAAGTGGTTGATGCACATAGTAGGCGAGTGCATGAAATTCATGCTACAACCATTAGCATGTACATATCTAATTTAAAAGACATAATTATGGAGGCTGCAAATTCAGATTGACACTATTTACAAATAGAAGAAACATTACAACAAGGTAATTTTCAATAGAAATTTAATTATTTTGAGAACAAAGAAGATGGATTCCTCATGTATGGATGAAAATTGTATGTGATAAAATCCATAGAGATGAAAAATATAGTGCTGAGAGAAATGCACAATGTGCCATACGTTGGGCACCCATGATATTATAAATTAATTGCAGTGGTAAGAAGCCAATACGTTTGGCTAGGACTAAAGAAAGAGGTGGTTGATTACAAAGCGAAAATTCTATAATTTCAAAAGCTAAAAACTGAGTATAGACATCCACCTAGACTGCTTCATCCATTTCCCATTCCTGAGTGGAAATGAGAAATTGTTACATTGTAATTTATTACTAAGTTTCCTAGAACAATGAAGCAACATTATTTCCTCATGGTAGTTGTGGATAAATTAACTAAGGCTATACATTTTATTCTAGTGAAGACAAATAACATGGAAACCAACATTGCAAAAATTTACATGAAGGAAATTGCTAGACTACATGGAGTGCCCAAGGAATTTGTTTTGGACAAAGATCCCGAGTTCACATCAAATTTATGAAAGGGGTTGTTTAAAGGATTTGGGACAAATTTAAATTTAAATAAATCATATCACCCAGATTCACATGGGAAGCAGAGTAGACTAAAATGATAATTGAAGATATACTAAGAAAGTATGTAATGGACCAACCATCCAAGTGGGTGGATTATATCCATTTAGTTAAAAAAAATTACAATAACAGGTACCATGCATCATTAAAGATGAGCCCATTTGAGGTCTTGTATAGAAGAAAATGAAACAAACCAGTAAGTCGAGATAACCCAACATATAGAGTAGTTATTGGGTTAGATTTTCTAAAGGAAATGAAAGAGAAGATGAAAAAGATTAGGTAGAATTCAAAAGTTTCGAAGGATAGAAAAAATAGTTATGTATACAAGAAAATGAAATACAAATAGTTTAAAGTGGGAGAGCATGTGTTTTTAAAAGTAAAAGAGAAAGTAATGTTGCTAAGATTTGGATGTTTCCCAAAGTTGGAAACGAGATATTGTGGGCCTTTTGAAGTGTTGGAGAATATAGGCCTAGTTGCATACATGCTATAATTTAATACATCCATGAGAGTTAATAATGTATTTCATGTGTATTTATTGAAGAAATATGTGCCATTTTGTAACGAAATAATTGATTGGACTGTAAGCTAGGTGGAACACGTAGGATACTTTTAGATGGAACCAGTGCACATCCTTGAATGAAAAGTCAAAGTGCTCAAGAAAAAAGTTGTCATCATGGTAAAGGTATAATAGAAATTTTGTTGTCTTGAAGACACTATGTGGGAGGAAGGGAATACCATGTAGGAGGAGTACCCACATTTGTTTGTCAATTTTGAAGAAAACAAAATATAAGAATCCAAGACTCTGTTTTGGGTAGATAGAGTCCTCAAAACCACATATCGGAGCTTCATGGAAAACCTGCAATGGAATCCCTGATAAAATAATGGTATAGCCTTAGAAACTACATGAACAGAAGTAGGTACATTCCTTGGGACAGGAAGTTTGAAAGGAAAAAGAGATTATGGTTAGAACTGCTTCTGTAGTTGTGAAATTTTCATAATTTTGATTTTTCTCAGTATTATGATGTAAAATTTGTACACACAGACACACACATATTGACATGGTGTTGTGCACTAATGATGGTGACAAATTATAGGGGAGGGGGAGTGAAACATCCCTTCTAGAATATCTAGTTTAGTAATGTATAATGTAGATATGATATATGGCCATGACCTAAGCGATGTGATATGTGAACTTGTATATCCTAAATTTATAAATTAAATTGTGATGCCAACTGCAAATGGACATGGATGGAAATATTGGGGTTACGTTATCGATAAGAGAGGAGGGTTTTAAGGGGGTCTTATTCATGTATTTAAAATACTAAACCCTTTTCCTGATTTTCATGTTTTGAGTGAAATTTCTAATTATTCCCTTGAGTGTATAATAGCCGATTCAATGAATACATGTAAGAGGGTGGGTTTGAGAAGTTACATCCCATATTTATTAGGGGCATGGGGCTAGGTACAATCATCTTAGGGAACAATGTGAGTCAAGTAAGTAGGAAAAGGTGATGAAATTAATATAGAACTATAAGATAGTCTATATAAGACGATTATATGAACATCAAGAAGGAGCAGAGTGTTATAGCTTGGAGGAAACAATGGTGGAAATGTTAGAAACTATTTGGAGTTGTTCAAGGATGAAGAAGAAACTGGTAAGGCTTCTAGAAGAGATAGGTTGTCAGTCCTATAGAGTGAATCCTCTGTGTGAGACTTTTCACTAGAGCAATAGGATTTTTGTAGTTAGTTTTTCCTGGTAGCTAACTGATCCGAACTGGATCTTGGAAAGTGCTTGTAAATGAACATGTTTTTGTTTTATTTTTTATTTTTATTTTTTTTTGGCACGATGGGAAGGTCAAAGGAGAATTTATCTAGTTTGTCCTTCCAAGTGAATCCCATTAAAAAAAATGAGGGTTGTAGTGAAGATAAAAAGAATGAAAGGAGAATTTTGGGAGGCTACTAATAGAGATAAGAGCTAGCACAAATTTCTCAAAGTTAGGTGGACGAAGGAGTCAAATACCCTGTCCATGCTAAGAGAAGGTATCTATGCAGCATGGTTTTCTACAAATATGGTCTGCTAGTGGGTAATAATGCATGAGGTTTATAGAATGCATAGCTCACTCGCTTGTAATGAATTCTTCAAGAATAATAAAATTCCATTCGTTCTATTTTAATTTATTCTGGTTTACTATGTGTAATCAACCCTCTGGAGGCTAGTTGCCAATTTTGTTAGTTTAGTTATGTTGATGAGAATTACCAAAACAACCCTGTGATCGTTTCACTTGTTCCAATGTTATTTGTGCACACTATAAAAAATTCATCTACGGAATTGAAATCCCCCAAAATACTTATGATTGGGGGTCATATTGGTGATTTAGTGTGCAATTTTTTAAATTGTTTGTTGTTTGTTGGGTTGGCTGGCCACTGGAAATATCTACAAGTAAAATCTTTAATTTCTAAATTCTTACCTTGCAAATGATTTTAAATGTATTTTGGGGTTTTTGAAATTGAATACAATTGCAATGCATAGATAGGTTCTAGAGAACAACTAGATTTTACACTTGGGTTGTAGTTGATAGTGAATTCAAATTACAAAGACATAATAATTTACATTCCATAGTGAGTATAAATGATAGTGAATTGTGTGGACTCTCTGCCCCTCAATTAAAAATCATATGGTATCATAGTAGGTTTGAAAGGATTGGAGAGAACCTGCGTGGTAAAAACCCGTAGCTGGTACTAAAACAATAGACAAGCATTGTTGCCAGTCCTACAAAGAAGTAGAGAAATGATGTAGGGATTTTTCGAGGGTTATAACTTTTGACTCGGTTATCCATTTGCACTGAAATTTTATGAGGAGTTTCATATCAAAGAGTTCACTTCCATTTAGATTAGATCTTTTAGAATGGACATCGTTTCAACACCTTTCCAGGGCCAAATTCCTTCATATAAGGCCTCAAATTAGGGTTTTAGTGTTTTTACGGGCATATTTAATTGTTTAATTATCAATTATCTCTTAGTTTATGAATTTAATCAGAAAAGAGAGTTGAAAAATAGTGTCACTCTAGTTATCTCTTAGTTTTTGGTTAGTTTTATAGTCATGCGAGAATTTTCTAAATTTAGTTGTTTGTCTATAAAATAGTTGTTTTCCAAAATTTGAGATAGTAGATATAAGGGGTTGAAGTTCCATTTTAATATTTGGGATGGAGAAGGAATAAAAGAGAGTTATTTTTCCATTTTCATGTGTTTGTGTGGTGTTGATTAAGGTTGGTTGTCATTAATGTCAACCCTTGAAGAAAGCCCTGTAGCACAAAGGTTGGGTAATGGACTCAAAATTGTTTGATGTAAAGATGCATTGTTATTGTCTTGTCATGGTTTATAATAAGTAGAAATGGATGAAATACAAAGTGGTCCCCTAATGGTGAAAGACCTCATGGGAAGATGCTTTGCGAATTGCGTTATCCTAGAAGTATGGTTAGAGAACCCATGCTTATTTGTGGAATAATGAGATGAACACTAGTGAATTTGTTAGTGAAACTATCCTATATGGATAGTTCTTTTCATACCATTTTCGGTGGTATGTGGAACATCACATAGCTCCTNATATGGATATTACATGCCATTCTATTTTTTGTGGTATGTGGAAGGTCACATAAATCCTCACGGTTTGAAAGTTATGGCCTTACGAAGTTGGATGACCCTCATATGTCATCTAGAAGCCCCAAAAGGTCAAAGTAGTCAAAGTGGTTTAAGATATTTTAAAAGGTAAATAATAAAGTGAAGTGATGAGTGTACTGTAATTTAAAGTGAATACAAAATAAATTAATTCAATAATAAATTTAATGGAGAAATTAGAAGTGGGTTAACCCTAAAATAAGGAAAGTGCGCAAAGTGACCTAGAAGATGTTTTTAAGGAAGCTACTTGGAGAGTATAAATAAGAGGCAAGGATCTCTCATTTAAGACACTCTTGAGAATATTGAATACCTATAGGTGTATGAGGTAAAAAAAGGATATCTAAGCTGAATTTCTAAGGAAAGTGAAGAAAAGAAGGCTGAAATCCAAGGAAGGATAAATTCTTTTGATGATGCTTTCTAAGGTATGTTGTTTTCAGGTCATCTCACCATTTTCAAAATAAAGTGTTTTCTAGAATTATTCAGACCATAACATTGCTATACAATTGGGGAAACATATCCAAGTATCTGTGGTAAAAAATTCATCTTGTGGATCGTTGTATTTTTGGAGTTACACTCCGTGGAAAATAGGGTTTGTGGCTAGTCCTGAAACTAGTCAAAAAGAGGTATTTTGGGTACAAACGTCATAACTTCTTCATAACAGATCCAAATTCATTAAGACCAAATGTGTTGGTTATATTACATTATTTAGTATGTTTTGTAACATTTTCATATCAATTCAAAAAATACTCCATGTGGGGCACGCTCTACAAGGTCACTCTCTAGAATAAGCCAGAATTCAGCAAGGTGTGACATTTTTTCCATACCTCATTTTATGAGAGGTTCCAAGTAGTGAAACCTGGAAAAAATGCATAAAACAAACTGAATAACATTGTGTATCCGTTTCATATCCTTATTCATTACAGATACAAAGTTATGATTATTTCAAGTTAGAGTTGTTGACTAATCCAAAACTAGTCTTGTGAGACTAAAGAAACATTTAGTGAAAATGCTAGTCTCTTGTTGTTAAAGTTAAGGGAAGGTTTGCAGGTATGTGATCATATACACTAGGTCTATTTCAAAGTTACAAATCATATTTGGATGATGAAATTGATGAGGAATTTTGGTTGAGGTACAAGTTGGGTACATGCTTGAGACAAGTAGTTGATGAGTTGACACATACATGAGGTGTATAGTTGATGATGTTGGTACATATTGATGAGTCATAGTTGATGAGTACTTGACACATGATAGGTACATGGTTGGTACATGATTGGTTTCACTTTTGTATGGTACATGTTGATTACAGATTGCTTGGTACAGGTTGGTGCATGGTTGATGCACTTGTTTATGGTACAGGTTGATTACAGGTTGAGGTACAAGTTGATTCATGGTTGATTCATGGTTCAGGTTTATTGGTACATGTTTATAGTGGTATATATCACAGTGATAGTGTGACAGTGGTTCCATCATTATACTTTTACTTCAGGGTGGTTGGACGGGGAAAGGACAGGTGGTTGTAGGCACCTTATGGTTGTAGTCGGAGACCATAGGGGGTTGTAGCCATAGAATTGGGGAGTTAGATATTCCCTCAGGTTGTAGCCTGAGAAACTAGGGGATTGGATCCTCCCTGCATTTGTTGCTGGAAAACAAAGGAAGTTGGTGCTTCCAATGAATGTAATTCTTCAAGACATATAAGAT
>JASDQU010818653.1:0-22536 GCA_032191745.1 Picea mariana | reverse complement strand
TATATATATTAAAGGAAAAACTTATTGAAGGAAATGAAACTATACAGTAAGCATGAAAACAAACCAGTATGTACAATGAGAGTTTAGAAAAACATTACTGCATGAAGTGTTTAAGGTGCCGCCCATTTACAGGGGGTTGAGAATGTTTCCATCGAGATTTTCTAATAAAAAAACATTTTTTCCCTCAGAAGCCGAAATCTTATATGGGTCAGACTAGATTGGATCAAACTTGCCATGTTTACCAGTGTCTTCTCTCCTGGTTTCCCATTTCAGGACCAGATCACTAGGGAGGAAATCTCTATCTTTAGCTTTTCGATCGAATAAGGCCTTAATGTTATCCTGATATCTCTGTAACCTTTCATTCACTTCGGCCCGATTTTGTTGAACTTCAACCAGCTGGTTTATCCTCCTGGTAACGTCATTGGGTTCTTTATTTGAATCTTTCCAAAGTTTCATCACGGGTAGAGAAAGATTTATTGGTAAAATGACATCGATACCATATACCATCTGAAAAGGGGAAATTCCAATTGATCTTTTGGTACTTATAATGTTATCCCATAGAGAATATTTTAAATGTATATGCCATGCTTTATTATTTTCAGTCAAAACCTTCTTTATCACAATAATTCGACTCTTATTAGACGACTCAACTAAACCATTACCTTGCGGATAGTAAGTTGTTGAGTGTCCTAATATGATGTTGTATTTTTGGAATAAGCTTACCATGGCCATTGACTTAAATGCTTGGGCATTATCACTAACTATCTTTCGGGGACAACCAAACCTGGATAAAATATTTTCTTCTAGGAAATTGATTACTACTGAGTTAGTTGCATTTCTTGTGGGAATGGCTTCCACCCATTTAGTGAAATAGTCTGTTGCAGTTAGAATCCACTTGTGTTGTGCGCTAGAATGTGGGTGAATTTCTCCAATGAAATCAAGACCCCATTGTTGAAATGGAGCTTCGGTTTTAACCGGTACTAAAGGTAAGGCAGAGACTTTTTGTTTTCCTGTAAACATCTGACAAGGAGTACAAGTTCAGAATTTAGTATTTACATTTGTGAATAATTTAGGCCAGTAATACCCAGATCTTAAAATTTTATAAGCTGTTGCCCACCAAGCATGATGTCCTCCACACACTTGCACGTGGAATTCATCGATAACCCTTTCTGTTTCAGTCTCGACTAAGCAACTCAGCAGGAAACCCAGAGGGTCTTTCCAATACAATTTACCATCTATGATACAATATTTTATAGCATGTAATTTCAATGTCCTAGTTTTAGAAGGGGTTAACTCACTGGGACATTGAAGGGTCAGCAGGTAAGAAACAATATCGTGATACCAGACTGAAGTGGAGAACTTGTCTTGGATCTCAGTTGCGGGTGCAGTAACGTCAAGCTCATCTATTTCTATAAATCCCTCACTCTCTTGCAATTGATTTATTCCAAGTACTCTCAAATTTGATTCGGCTAGCAATTTGGTCAGACCCTGACCTTTGATAATTTTAGTTGGTTTGACTTCTAGGTCGAACTCCTAGATTTTAGCCAGCCACCTGCCTCTTCTTCCATCATTGTCTGGTTGCACTAGTATATCTTTAACAGAACTTGAAGGCACGTAGGCAATGATCTTTGAGTGCAAAACGTAGGTTCTAAAAGCCTTGAGAGCTTTTACCATTGCGTAAGCTTGTTTTTCCAATATGTCATATTTCAACTCAACGTCTATCAGACTTCTGCTAAAAAATGCTATAGGTCACTCAAAATCTTCCTCATTTTTCTATAACAAGACAACTGTGATTGTGTGTTCACAGGCAAAAGAAAAAAGAAAAAATTCTTTTGTGTAATCTGGGCTTGTTAGGACTGGTGCTTCGCTTATTACTTTCTTGATTCGTTGAAACGACGCTTTGGCTTCGCTTGTCCATTTCACCTCACTATTATTTTTAAGCATATTTGTAATCAACTTAACAATTTCGGCAAAGTTAGGGATGAATCTTCTCAAGAAGTTTATTTTTCCTAAAAAAGACTGAATTTCTTTTACATTTCTAGGAATATTTATGGTGTCTATCGCCTCGAAACTTTTGGGATTGATTTTGATTCCATCTCTAGACACTATATGACCCAAGAGTTTACCTTCTTACATTGCGAAATGAGATTTCTTGGGATTAAGTGACAAACCGAACTTGCGACATTTCTCGAAAGTTTGTTTTAGGTGTATTAAATGTTTTGCATCAGACTTAGAGAAAATCGTCAGGTCATCAAGATAGATAACAACGAACTTATCTCTTTCACCTACGAAAGCGATATCCGTGGCTCGTTGGAAAGTTTCCCCTGCATTCATTAAACCAAAAGGCATTTTGTCATACATAAAAGTACCCTAAGGGGTAGTGAACGCAATTTTTTCTTTGTCATCTTGATGTACAACAATCTGATTGTAACCTGAAAAACCATCAGTCATGGACATTTTGTTAGCTCCAACTACTTTTTCTAAAACATGATCCATCTTAGGTAATGGATAATTGTCTTTAAGTGATGATCGATTTAGGTTTCTAAAATCTACACACAGTCTGATCTCATTGTTTTTCTTTCTCACTGGGACTAAATTAGCTACCCACTCAGAGTATCTTAGTGGGACAATGATTTTAGCGTCCAAGAGTTTTTTGACTTCTTTCTCTATTACTGCTAGTAGAATGGGGTTAATCTGCCTGAGTTTTTGCTTAAAAGGTTTGACACCTGGCTTCAAAGGAATTTTATGTTCCATAATGGTAGTGTCATAAGTTCTCAATTCGTCATAAGACCAAGCAAAAACGTCCTTATATTGTCTAAGTAACTTGGCATACTTTCTTTTGATTTCGGGAGACAGATATTTAGATAATTTCACCAACCTAGGATCTTCTTTAGTACCTATATCGTAGTCCTCGACCTCCTCTGGATGAGGTTGTAAGGAAGACTTCAAAGGGATGTCATCATGACTAAATAACATTTCTAAGGGGATCGGACCCTTAGGTATCTGATTTTTTTAAAACAAGCATCCTTTGGTTAACGATTTTATCATGAAACTTTTGGGGTTCTTCTCCTTCATGCGTGATCCAACTAGGATCATGCTGGTTTTCTTGGTCAGAATGTGTTTCAGTAAAGTCATCTACTATCTCTAAAAACTTCTGGAGTTTTTCATCATCCTCAAAAACTTTCCAATGTTGTATGTTACTTGGTATGGAAGGCCTATGTCCTATTAGTATATGGTATTTGAATTTGAAAGCAGTGGGAGGTGTGAATGTTGATGTTGCTTTGGCTAACGCATCAGCCTGTTGATTTTCTGCTCTTGGAATATAATCAACATTAATAGAGGAGAAATTTTTTTCGATCAGATCCCAAACACAGTTCTAATAAGATGTTAACCTAGGATGTTTGGCCTGGTATTGACGATTACCTGTTTCACGATTAGCTCTGCATCGCCAAAGACTTCCAAGTTTTTAATTTTCATTCTCCTGGCGTCTTCCAATCCTAATACTAGGGCTTCATACTCGCATACATTGTTAGTGTGGTCGGTATTCCACTGTAATCTATAAGAAAAAGGGATAACGAATTTGTCACCAGGGGCCACAAAAAACACCCCAGCTCCAGCCCCAAAACAAGACAAGGCACTATCAAAAAACATCTTCCAAACACCAGTGCTATATACATCTTGTTTTACTTTCTATTTTTCTTTTTTATTCTCTGCACAACTTTCTTCTATACATATATCGATATCATCATCAATAGATAAGATATGGTCAACAATATAAATAGGGTAGTTGTTTTGGTTATTTGGATCACTTACCGACGTATGCATGCATCTAAGAAAAAAAAGCAAAGGATTCAAGAAATGCTAGATCCCTTCAATTTTTATTATCATAGTCTCCTTGGTTGAAAATTTGATTGTAGGGTGAATTTGGCCTCCTCAAGTGATAAGATTCAACTGTCACAGTTTCAATGGTGGAAATGTTGATTGTAAAGTGAAAAATCTATCTATAATAATACTCTAATAACTGTGAAATTCATATAACTCAATCAAGAGATGGCTCCCTACAATAATACTCTGTCTAGCTGTGAGTTTTCATAAATTGCAAAGGATTCTATTTGAAAAGAAATTCCAAACAATTATAATTTCTCCAACCCAAATTTGCCATAGTCACATTGGTAGGAAAACAAGTTGTAAAGGAAGATTGTCATGATAGTTATGAATTTTTACAACAATACTCTATTGACCTTTTGAAAATTCTAGATTGAGAGAAGGTTTGAGATGCAATTTACAAAAGAGAAACTACTTCAATATTTGTATATAAAACTGAAAATGAAAATTTTGTTAAATAGAAAGAAAAATAGGATATTTACCAGCAAATGAAAAAGTATCAAACCAAAACCTTTGTACATAGATATACAGTCGTGACATAGACCATTCCAAGAGGGCCCTTCCAAGCTTTGGCTTATGCACAAAACAACAAATTAAATAAGGGAAATTAGAGCCTTTGTATTAAGCATAAAGTTCGATTACAAATGAGTTCATAAATTCCTCAATTTGACCCCCCAAATGCCTCATAGTTTTGGCATATTCATACATAATAAAACATAACTAATGAACCTAAAAACCCTCTATGGAGTAATGACAAATCTTAACAACCTCCTATCTATGTTGGTCAAGCTCAGAATGAGTGATTTCCTCCATGATTTGATGGATTCATGTGTGAAAAACCGACCACACATAAAATATGGGTTTTAAAACTTTAGAAAAACCTATAAATATACCAAATCGTGCATTCTATGGAAAATGTTCGTGGATATTGCCTTATTGGGCTCATCTTGCACAAAATCCATGTCTTCAAATTTTCTAATTCATCGTCATCGATCTGAAAATGGAGTGTGAAGATCGTTGCTATGTTTGTTGTTTATTTTTCTTTGTGGAGGGCGTGTGTTGACCACGCGTTGACTAGCGAATTTATAGAATGTTTTTTTTGCATTAAAAGGACATGATCCATGGTGTGAAGGATGGGAGCAAAACCCATGTGTCCTTTTTCTTTGATTCGGCCTACAAGTAAGCTAAGCTCAGAGCATTTACTGGAAAATAATATTTCTGGTAATAAGATTGATAAAAACTCAGAAATTTGATATTTTTGCTTATTAAATAAAAAATAGAAACAAAATAGAAATTACCTCTTTAATCCTTTACTAATCTTGGGCTTAGTGGAAATGGGTACAAAATGCCAAAAATGGAGGAAAGAAATGGGTAAAAAATAAGGTATGTGTGGTGGTTTTTACGACAAAAAAGATGAACCCAACAATGAGCTTCAATAAAATGACTAAAAAAAACTCCCATCGGGTCCTGCTTCGGGTTATTTCCCTAGACCTCTCTTAAAGAGAGGGTGAAATTTAAGTCACCACCAATTAGTGTAAGACCAAAGCTGAGCATTCCAAAATTTGTTAGGGCCTTCCAAAATGGTCTTTTGTCCACATAGGGCCCGTAGAGATTAATGACATTCAAATGTATTTCAGTCTCATCAACTTCAAGATTTATAGAGATGGTTGAATTTACAATAGTAGAGGATATTGTTTGAAGAGTAGTACTGCAAGTAGTGAGAATCCCTCTTGACATACCGATATAATCCAATGTGCAGAAGGACCATCCCTTTAACCAAGGTCCAAATATGGCCTATGCCTTGGGGCCTCCAAACATGGTTTCTTGAATTAAAATGACATCTAGATTGTGGGATCTAATGAGCATTTTGAGGGCTATCATTTTCTGGGCAACCCCATCCCCACGTCCATTGAATGAGAGACAAATCATGACAGGACCTTGTTCAAATATTTCCCTACTCCAAGGTGTTGAATTTTGTAAGGAGCCAATTTGGCTCATTTGTAACTCAAGCAATTCGCATCTCCTAGTAAATCTTGTGTTCTCTACTATTATTCTACAACATTTATATGGTTTAATTTCTGACGTATAATTGCTTAATGATAAATTGAAAAGTGAAAAACAACATCATTAGAAGTAATTATGAATTTTCAAAAATATTGTGTTATTATCTATTGCACTAGAAAAATTAACATGGTATCAGAGTAGGATTGGGCCTGACTCCCTCAGAGGAGGGCCCAAGTAAATGGAAGGGAAATGGAACCTTCTGAGAATTAGGTGAGAGTAGATTGATTTTGTGTGTTTGGTTGTCCATTGAATCTGCACGTGGAGGAGATTGGTCATGTTGATCAGAGCAAAGGTGTTGAGTACGCCACAATTTTTGTATAGTAGGATGTTAGTTTATTGGTTGATATGGATCAGTTTCTAAGATATATAACACCTTTTGTTCCAACATGCACCTGAGAGAGAGCTAAAATTAAACTCTGGTATCTAGGAAAGAATGTTGTGGTGCACTTTCCATTAAGATGGAGGTTTCCTCCTTATGTGTTTTAAGTAAGCCTAATTTGACTTGTTGGAGCATTAGCATTGGACGTTGGACTACATATTATCGTGGTGAAGGAATTCGTACCAGACAAGAAGGCATCACTAATGATGGAGTTTATAGTGACTTGAATGTGCCTGATCTTTAGGAACCTATGCATTCATTACTTTCCAATACTTGTATCTCTCTTTGAAATTCGTAAGTAACACCATCAATCTCCAGAAGGTCCTGCAATCTAGAATTAGGCACGGGTATTTTACTAAAAAATTAAAATGATGCTAATTCGAGTTGCTAGTGGGTAGATCTAATAGGTGAGATCTATCGGTTGGGGTTGTGGCCCGTGGGTATGTCCTAGAATGCAACCTGATCCATCCGTAAGATATGTGCCTTGGAAGATACCTAAGTTATGTTGTGTGATGGTTGTGCAATCATTACGAGCAGCTAGGTTCTCATGGACAATCATGGACCAGTGAGGATTGGTTGACTTCGACCGTTCTATTGTGTGCTACGATGAGCAACCATTTGTAGTGAGTACTTGTGGTAGGTTGCATTGATAGGATTCAAAGATATTTTCCTTATTGTGTAGTGACCAATAAATCAACCAGTCTATAATGTTGCCGAGAGGAAATTGAAAACCTTCTAGCTACAGGAGGAGCATAAACACTTGTATGATTTATGGGATAGAGAATTTCTTATAGAACAACAACCTCGTTTAGACTCTGGTTGTCATACCCCTAGACAATGATAAAGAAATATGGATGTGGACATGGCCCTATGTGAATGGAGGCTTCATCATCTACATGGTCGTTGAGAAATATTGTCACAAGGTTGTTATCTTGATCATTATCCATATCATGAATAGTAAGTGTGTTTTCAAGGATCATTGCAACAAAATTTAGAGCAAGAAATGTTGTTTTTTTGCTCTTATTTTGTTTCAGGCAAGTTACCATGGAAATGCTTGTTCCATGGAGATGTTCTTGTCCTTATTCCAGTCAGGTTACCATGGATACCTGGTTAGTAGATTGTGGTGCTTCTAGACACATGATAGTTTACCAAGATTTTTATACTATGTAACATTCATGGATCTTCTTCATGAAGACCAAGGATGAGGTCTTCATGAAAATCCAGTAGTTTAGGGATCAAATAGAGAACCTGATAGATAAGAAGATCAAGACTCTAAGGTCTAATAATGGAGGAGAATATACCTCCAGAGATCTCATTGATTTTTGCAAAGCAACTAGGATCAAGAGGGAGTTGATTGTCCCACATAATCATCAACATAATGGAGTGACAGAAAGGAAGAATAGATCTATTGAAGAATTTGTTAAGGCAATGATGAATGATCAAAATCTATCTGTGTTTCTATGGAGAGAAGCAGCTATGGAATTCATATATGTTCAGAATAGAATTCCTCATCGTATATTGAAGAACATGACTCCAGAAGAAGCTTTCTATGGAAAGAAACCAAGTGTTGAACACCTGAGGATATTTCGTTGTCCCGTTTATATTCATGTTCCTAAGGACAAAAGAAAGAAGTTGGAACCTTCGGGAAAGAATGGCATATTTGTTGGATAGAGCAAGTCATAAAAATCCTATAGAATCTATATTCTAGGACAACATAAGGTTGAAGTTAGCCGGGACATGAATCTTGATGAAAATATTGCTAATAGGAAATCTATAGAAGATTCCATGGACTCCAATGATGAAGAGGAACATGAAGATCCCAATGAAGAAAGTCCATGTTCTCCAGATCATCCCGATGAAGAACTAGAATGACCACTTGAACTTGTGGAACTAGTTATTGTTCATGGGATAAGAAAGAGACCAGCATGGCTCAAATCCACCTTGCAGGAAGCAATAGGAAATGAAGCTCCAGGTGGCACCTCCAGGGAAAGAAATATACCCCAAAGGTTCTCTAGTTATGCAACACTTATGACAAATCTTGTGAATACAAAACCTTCCTTCTTTGAAGAAGCAATCAAGCAGAAAGAATGGAAGGAAGCTATGATGGAAGAATATCAATACATCATGAAGAACGATGTATGGGAAGTTGTTCCTAGACCTTAAGGGAAGTCTGTGGTAACTTCAAAGTGGATTTACAATATTAATCATGTAATTGATGGAAGTATTGATAAATACAAGAAAATGTTTGTGGCTAGAGGGTTCTCCCATAAAGAGGGAGAAGACTATGATGAGATGTTTTCTCTTGTTGCTAGATACACTTCTATCAGATCCATTATCTCTCTTGCAGTTTCCATGGGATGGAGTCCACATCAGATGGATGTGAAGAAATTTTTTCTCAATGGAGTGATTGAAGAAGAAGTGTACATAGAGAAACCTCAAGGTTTTGAGGTGCACTAGAGAGAGTCCCATGTTTTTGGATTAAAGAAAGCCTTGTACGGACTCAAGAAATCTCTAAAGCTTGGTATGCATGAATTGAAAACTACTTGACAAGACTTGGATTCTCCAAGAGATATGTTGATCCAAACCTTTATTACAAGTTTGTGAATGATGCACTTGTGATTCTACTACTATATGTTGATGACTTGTTTCTAATAGGTGCAGAGCCTCTCACTATTCAGTGTAAGAGGGAGCTAGCCTCTAAATTTGACATGAAGAATCTTGGTCTCATGCATTATTATTTGGGACTAGAAGTGTGGTAGAATCCTGGTGAAATCTTCCTAGGTCAAGGGAATTATGTTGTGAAGATCCTTCAGAAGTTTATGATGATGAATTACAAATCCATGGAAACTCTCATGGTGACAAACCTGAAGAAGTTGAGAGACTCTGATTCTGATCTGGTAGACCCCTCCACATACCGGCAGTTGATTGGCTCATCAGTGTATTTGGTTAATACTAGGCCAGACATTTGCTTCGTTGTGAACATGTTGAGCCAATTCCAGGTGGAACCGAGGCATGGGCATTCGATAGCCGAAAGCACATTTTGAGATATTTTCGTGGCACACTAAATTATGGTTTAAGGTATGTCTCAAACAGTGATGTACAACTGCAGGGATATAAAGATTTCAATTAGACGGGGAGTGCAAGTGATAGAAAGAGTACTTCTGGTGTATGTTTCAGTTTGGGCCTTGATATGATATCTTAGGCTAGCAGGAAACAAAATTCTGTCACACTCATCACTTCATAGGCAGAGTATATTACAGCTTGTGATGCTTGTATGGAATAAATATGGCTCCATAAGCTAGTTTATGGAATATTTGACCAGGCATTGGATTCGATACTAATATAATGTGATAATCAAAGTTGTGTGAAGCTTTCAGAGAACCCCGTGTTCCATGACAAGTCAAAGAACATTGATATAAATTAATACTACCTCTGTGATCAAGTCCAGAAGGGAGAAGTGAATCTCCAATACATCTCCATCAATGAGTAGATAACAGATATTCTGACAAAGCTCTTGTCCAAAGGGAAGTTTGTATACTTCAGGGACAAGCTAGGGCTTGTGGAGATTACTCCCTTGGTTGAGAGGGAGTGTTGGTATTCTTTTATTGTGGATAGTCAGTGTGCTACCTTATTGACATTCTCCTTGTGGAGAATGGTCCAGGTTGGACATATTGTTGATGTATCATGGACTGACATTTTCTGCAGAAAATGGTCCAGGACTGACATTCTCCTATGGCACGGATGGTGACCTGATCAAGATGAATGTTCTGCCCCCTGTGGCATGAATGATGACCTGATTAGGGAGGTTGGTACAAGACTGACATTTTCTCTATGGAACATATGGTGACCTAATTAGAGAAAGAGGTCCAGGACTGACATTCTTCTATGGCCCATGTAGTGACCTGATTAGAAGAATGGTCCTTTGTAGCCCATGGCCTGACTTTAAACATCTGGAAGGACTAAGATTCTTCATGTGGCACAAATGGTCATCTGATCAGGAAGAATGGTCCTTGTAGTCGCGGGACACTATGTTGAGTGCATGACAACTGTGGGACACTTAGTTGAGTGCGCAGGTTTGAGTAGATTTAGTTGATTTTTATGAATACCCTCCTAGTTAAGAGGGAGTGTTGAATTTTGTAACTATGGTCGGTCTTCATCATGTGAAAAGTGAAAAGTGAAAAGTCGCATCTGTTGGGGAGGTCAATTTAGTATAAATAAGGAGCCAGTTTGGCTCATTTGTAACTCAAGCAATTCACATCTCCTAGTAAATATTGTGTTCTCTTTGTGATCTCTACTATTATTCTACAACATTTATATGGTTTAATTTCTAAAGTATAATTTCTTAATGATAAATTGAAAAGTGAAAAACAACATCATTAGAAGTAATTATCAGTTTTCAGAAATATTGTGTTATTATCTATTGCACTAGAAAAATAAACACAAGGGCCCTCGGGATGGTAGCTTGATTTCACTTATTGATGTTTATGTCCTTGTTCTTCTGAGCTTTATAACTATTTGACTTACGACCAATTGATAAATCTGTAGGAGAATTCATAGCCAAACCCCCTTCAGAGGGAATTCCTTCCATAGCCTTGGATCTAGAACAAATATTTTAACCCTTACATAGAGGAAGCTTCGAGAGGGATTCATGCTTGCTCGAGTAAGGGGAGGAAGAGGTAGACCTTAGAGAGTTCCCTGAGATTCCTTTGGGAGGAACCCCCAAAAGGGGAGCCTTGTTGAAATCAATACTCTGACACATAGGTGTCTTGTTATCTAGTGATTTCCTTGTTGTAAGTCAAATTATCAACTCACAAAACAACGTACACTTGCTGGAATATTCAACTCAAATAAATATAGTGGAATTAATACTGGAAACCAAAAATCCCATGCACAATACATGAATATATTCTTCTCATCAAATAAGCTTATCATTCAAATAACTTCAAAGCTTACAAGGGGTCCCGTAGCTAGGAAAATAGCCAACACAGAAATACAAAAAAATATAGACAATACCTGCAAACCCTAGCAACTCATGATCTGTTGTACGACCTCATATTTTCATGTTTCCCAAGATGTACACGCCTTTCCTTAAGCAAACCCATGTATATGTGCCTGTCTCAACTAAAACCTATATACACACACTCAAATATTGTACGACAACTTTGTATGACACAACCCTGTTGATGTCGCTCCAATCAACTAAAACCCACTTGCAAATACATCTATTTTGTTTTCTCCCTGACTTGATCTCTATATGGAAGTCCTTCTCCACCTATCCAAGATCTCCTTGAATCACATTCCTTCATGATCCAATCCTCTGATCAAACATCCTTCTCCTCTCTATATCAATGTATCAAGTATCAAGTATCTTTTTTCTCCACCCTAGCCTTGCTTTTATAAGATTGAGTTATGACCTAACCCTAATCCCCAAAGCAATTGATGGTTGAGATTACTTCTCACCTCACTTGAAATCAGTGGCTAATATTTAATTCTATTAATGCTAATTAAAACATTTATTTAAATAAAACTTAGCTCACTAATAAAATCACGTTACTTTAATAAATCCTTTAATTAAAGTAAAGTCTCAAGGTAGAAGGCTTTAGATGACTTCCACACATCTAGAGACTTAGACTTATGTGGAAATACATTTCTGATGCTACAAACATCAACAAGCCTCGATAGCATTCTTTGGATCCAAAGGGTAAGGAATAAGAGAGTTTAGATGAGGGAGAGAAAAATACTAGGGAGAGGGAGAAATACATGAAGAGGAGAAAACCATAAACACAAAAGACAAAGCATCCAAAACTCTAGAGTCCTTTAAAAATGCCGAGGAATCCACATCTTTTGATTTTGAAGGAACAATAGAACAAGGGATAGAAGTATTATCAACACGATCATTCAAAACCTTGAAGGAGCCTAGTCATCTTCCCCAATCGACCAAGCATTCAGGAGAGCTTTGTCGTCAATGAAATCCTCGTTTGAGTCTCAAATGGGAGCCAAAACCCACTAAACCTATACCTCTGAGGACTTGACCTAAGCTCTCACAGGTGGATTTTTAACCGAGACCTTCACCTTGGACTTCAAAAGAGCAGAAAAAATATTGCAAGAATCTTGCAAATGACCAACTTCATGGCACCTGAAGCATTAACATAAAGGTATTTTCAATAGTTGATATTTTGGGTTCAATAAATACCTCACAATTCTAGAAAAATCTCTTCTAGAAGGTCATCATGAATATGAACCTCTATATGAATCTAGGCCCATCTTTTGTTCGCCTTTTTATCGCAGCTGGGTTCGAACCTCGCAAATATTTTGATTTTGTTACCGAGAGCTTCTGAAACTTCCTCGCACTAGAAAACTAGGGGAAGCCCAAGAAGGATGGCTTGGAATTTATGCAAAGAGGTTGATTGGTGTATGGGGTCAAAATGCACCGTCAACAACTGCAAGACTAAGCCTAACGGGCCCTAGGACCAATCAGTATGAAGAAGTTTCACCACATCCTCCATAGATTGAAGAAAGCATAACCAACCCATGACCAACACATGTAAGGTCAAAATGTAACCTAGCTTGTCTGCTCAATTTTCTTCATTCCAACCCTTTAGAGATTTAGGGAAAACCATTTTCCCACTTAAGCGACCAACTAGGTGTTTGTCTAAAAGTTTAGGGATATTAGAGATACCCACATCTCTACCATCCACCATACACACTTTCTCCTTCCTAACTCTAATATTCTTTTTCTTTTGAGGTGTCAGGGAATTTGTTTGGGTTGTAATGTCTGCAAACTCAAGGCCCTCACTACAAATCGATTGATGCAAGCATGAAGGAGATGGGAAACCAGAAAGAAGAAAAATTGAAGGAGATGGGAAACCAGAAAGAAGCAAAATCGATTTCTACACGACAAGATCACTTAGTATCCCATCCTTCAAGTTGGGATCTTTACTTAACTCTTCGACACCTAATAGGGGAAGAAAGAAAAGAGCCTCAAGAGACTTTCGATAAGAGCCACCTGTCTCATTTTTTTAGCGTTGATCTGAGGCTCAGGACTCGAAAAATTAATCATATTGTTATCGGAATCCCTGCACTAGAATTGGACTGTCCTTACCATAGTCTAGGAGGTCCTCTTCCATTATGATGAGATGAAGGGTAGCTCAAACATCATTGCTGCAAACTTCTCATGCTAGAAAACAACAACTCTTGATCGTAGAACTTCAAGTCGGAAAAAGGGGGTTGGACTGGAGGAGACAGATCCTTGGGAGGGCTAGTTGCAAAAACCTCACATGGAACCGAAGCCTCAACTCTTGAAAATCCTAGCCCAAAGTTGTATACCCTACATTTTGTAGATATTGATTACCATTTCCATAATGGTAAATCTTAAATGTATGTAAGCATTTGAATTTATAAGGTTGATCAATCAAGGTTTTAAATTAAGGATTTATGCTTTGAGTTTAAGGTTTATGGTTTGGAATTAAGAAATAAGGGATAATAGTGGAGGGTGGAGAAAAAAAAGTTAAGATAAGTGTAGGGTTTAAGGGATAGATTATAAGAATTAGTTTTAAATACTTAGGGTTATCTAATTGTATCCTTGTTAAATTACCTAATTCATTTTGATTATAGGTATCTTAATTCATTTGTTTAATTGTGTTAATGAAAATTGATTTATCTCATATATTTAGAAAATTCTCGACTTCTAATATCTCATCATGAAAGTAAGTGATAAATAAGTGAAATACATCACTTGACATTTGATTTATGTTGGTATGTACAATGCCCATTTAGGCTATGAGATGAAAGTGATTCACTTTTTCTATCCTTCACTTAAAGGAAATAATGTGCCCTTCACATATAACATAAATACATTTTTATATAGAAGCAATCTATATCAAGAGATCCATGCAGGGGTAAATCTTTTCATTAGAATTTTCATGGCGACTCTGTGTTTATTTAGGATAGGTTTTACAGTGTCAAGATTTAAATGGCTTCTCATGGATGTTTTACTGGTCTCATTCAAAATGGGAAACATCGCAATCTTGAACCTGATGTCTCAACTCTTTTGGATACTACATTGACCATTCCTTAACTAAAAACTTGATACTTCAAGGTGAATTGACTGTTGCTTACCTCCTCCATGAACTAGAGCTAATACTGTTGGTTTAGTTATAGCTCTTAGCATCGGTAACACCAACCTTTACAATAGGATATCCTCTAGTTTAAACAAACACGCTGCACTTCCTCCACCTGATCACTTGACTATCTTATCCCACACTATTCACTTACTTCTACCATACTAGTTTTTAATCCCTCCTTGGCATATTAACTATAAGCCCTTACAGACTTGACGTTTTATGCCTCTCACTTAATCCTTACACTAGTTTTTTTGCTTCGACCTTCTCATCATTAACTCACAACATGAGGTGGCTACTCCTGAAGAGACCTTCCATCACCTTCCAATGGAGGTTGAGGTCAACGCACTAATGAGTGCAGATGACAAAGCCCCATGGAAGAGTGTTGGCCTCTTCCCCCCACCGGTTTCCTCCTTGTAACTCCTCCCTCTCCACACAACTCATTACCAAAGGTGACAGAACAAACAACTTTGTTGCACATTGTTCCAACTAGCCTGCCTACTACAGAAATGCGCTCAACTTCCACCCTGCTACATGGAATGACTTCCTCTTTTGTTCACATAGACAAGAGGAAAAAAAAGGCTTCACCATAACGAGCTCGTTTCACACAGTCGTGGATACCAAATCCAACAGACAAAAATAGACCGTGGAAGCCAAATAAGAGTAAGTAGTGTTTGATAATGGGCTCGGATGTGGGTTTAGAGGAAATCATTTGAATATCCCTCTGCGGTTTGGTGGGCAGGTTCTCCTATCGTGCTCTTAGTTTTGACTTGCTACCGGAATGGATTTTAGATAACTGACTTCCTATCCTTGGATATGCTCCTGAGATGATATCCTTATCTTTTGGTTGGTTTGGTTTTTGTTATTAACTCCCCTGAAGATTTGCAACTTATATTGGACACCTTCTGGACCATGGGAAGGGGTAGCATGATGCTCAAAAGGTGGAGGGTTTCTTTCAACCCTTCAACGGACTCCTTCCGCTTTCAACATGTTTGGGTTTCCTACCCAGGCTACAATTATAGTACTGGACCGATAAGGCACTGGAGGCCATCGGAAATGAATTGGGTTGTTTTATTTGTACTGATCCAAATATCTTAAAGAGCACTAACAGAAAAATGGCAAGGATCTTGGTCCAACTGGACATCCATGCTGGACTTCTGGAAGTCTTATACATTTTCTGGCATGGCCGCTCAGTGACTCAACGTTTGTATTACCTCGGTATTCCATTTTGTTGCTCAAACTGTCATCAAATGGTTCACCTCTGGACTGACTACATAGAAGCCCCGAAGGAAGAGGAATCTGAGGGATCTTATCTCCACAAATTGCCTAGGGATGATTCTCCAGGGGTGGACTCCTACACACTGGGCATTGATGGTTATATGGACGAGGGGACCGAGTATCACATGGAATATTCTGAGATACAGTCATCTCCTTCCTCTTCGCTCACGGCTAAGCTTAAACATTTATGCCCTACCTTGTATTTTACTCTTTCCTCTTGGGAGAGGCACCACTTAGATACCTCCACTATCACAGGTCTTGACCCTAAACCTTCTCTTTTACCTGCGGCATGTAACCGCAATACCTCTTTACCACTTGTGGCGTTGTGCAATCACAATAGCTCTTTACCACCTGTGGCTCCGAAACCCAACATGATTGATTCTCCTACTACCATTTTTACTCCCATATTTGAAGCTCCTTATTCATCTCTGCCACACAATATGGGTGGGGTCCCCTCGGTTTCCTCCCCTATCCTATCCACTGATTTAAATATTACAATTGGGATGACATCTCTGCCTTCCTCTCTGCATATACATGACACTGATTGTATTGGTATTACCTCCTCAAACCCTTCTCCAATGTATTTTCACTCTCTAGTCCCACTTCCTATCTTTTTAGGTAAATCAACTATCAATGATTTACAAGATATTCCATCTTCTTCCTGTCTTGAACCAATAACTGACCCTTTAAACAAAGAATTCTCCTAGTCTCGCGGCATAGGTCTTGAGACTTCACCTATAAAAACTCGCAGTACTTGGAGGAAAGCCTGCTCTTCTATCACACTTTCTATTGTTCCATCTACGGATTCGACTGACCTTGGGTCGCTTAGAGGCATTAAATCCCTAGCCAGGTCACGCCCATGATACTCTTGTCCCTAAACATCTGTGGGGTTGGAGGCACCCTCAAAAAGGCCTCTCTTCATAATTTGATTGATACCATTCACCCTACTATTATTTTCTTCAGGAAACTCTAGTGGATGAACAAAGTTCACATGCTTTTATCAATGGGTTAAAGCCAAACTGGTTTGTTAGTGTAGTAAACTCGGTGGGCACTTCGGGTGGATTACTTGTGGCTTGGGATCATGTCTATTTTGATCTAAAGGATTTTTTATGTTGTGGTGGAATCCTTTTGACAGGAACTTGTTGCGCCAACAAGCGACAGGTAAATATATGGACCTTTCTCTGACAAATTGGCTTTCTGGTTAAAGTTTTCAGCCTCTGGTCTACTTGTTAAGCCAAATCTCATCTTGGCTGGGGATTTCAACTTCACTTTATCTTCTGTTGAGACTTGGGGATCAACTCCCCTATTGATGCAGTGTCTTTACAATACAGTGCTATTTTCCAACAAAACAATCTCATCGACCTTCTTTCAGCTGAGATGGTCCCTACCTGGAAAAATGGAAGGTCTAGCACAACGAGTATCTCAAAATGAATTGACCAGTTCTTCCTATCAAATTCACTTCTACAGTAGGCCGACAGATATCAAACTTGGGTCACATATCCATTCATCTCGGATCATGCCCCCATTATCCTACAACTTGATTCCTATTCTCATTGCTCTCCCTATCCTTTCAAATTTAATCATATTTGGCTGGGGAATCCATACTTTGAGCGATTGGTCAAGGAGGTACGGTCTGATAAAATATTTATATATGAACCAAATGTTCAGAGGAGACTCGCTGGAAAATTAAAGCTACTAAAAAAAAAAGTAAAAGGTTGGGCCAGACAACAATTATCAAAGACATTTGATATACTGTCTCAGATTGAACAGAAAATTCATGATCTAATTATTGAAATCTCTAAGATTCAAGGTAATGAATTCATAAATCTACAACAAAACTTAAAACTACTTGAGACAGAGTGGATAAATCTTCTTTTAATTGAGGAATCTCATTGGAGACAAAAAAGTCGGGCCACCTGGATCAATTGCGGTGAAAGCAATACCAAGTATTTTCACAAGTATGTGAGCCATAGAAGGAATTCCAAGCATATCTGGGAGCTTAATTCGGAAGATGTTGTCCCTATCATTGGTCAATAAAATCTCCTTGATGCGGCTCATTACCACTTCAAAAATGCCTATAGAGAGAAAGGACTCACAAATTTTATTAATCAAGCAACAATCACTGGTCTTTATCCTATAATCATCAATGATAGCGAGGAAGAACTACTCTACACTCCTTGCTCAAAAGAGGATATCTAGAAGGTGCTCAACACCTTCAAAAAAGACAAAATTCCAAGCCCGGATGGCTGGATAGTTGAATTCTACCTCAACTTTTTTGACCTAATCAGTGATGATCTTTGGGATCTCGTTGAAAACTTTAGACTCAGAGGTACAGTTTCTCATGCTCTAAATTCTACATTTCTGACATTGATCCCAAAATCAAATCATCCCTGCACCTTCAACGATTTTCGTCCTATCGTTCTTTGCAACATTTGTTATATGCTTATCACTAAACTCCTCGCCGATAGAATCAAGCCTTTTATGTCTCGTCTTGTCTCGGAGGAACAACTGGGTTTCATCAAAGGTAGGAAAATTATTGACGCAATTGGATCGACCCAAGAGGTTTCACACAGTATAAAGCACAAAACATTACACGCATTGATCTTAAAGCTGGATTTAAAAAAGGCTTTCGACTGTGTCATTTGGGACTATCTTAGAATGATTCTATTGCAATCTGGTTTCGGTTATCTTTTCACAAACTGGATCATGGGGTCCGTGACTAGTGTGACCATTGCGATGTTGGTCAATGGAGAAGCTACATCCTCCTTCACAAATGAAAGGGGTTTGAGACAGGGATGTCCTCTCTCCCTACTCCTTTTTATATTGGCTTTGGAAGGTCTAAGTATTCTACTCAAGATGCGACAATAGGAGGGAATTATCATTGGCATTAAGGTATCAAGATTGATTAAAGTGTTGCACCTTTTCTTTGTGGATGACATCATTATTTCCACTAAAGCGGACTTAAAAGAATGGCAGGAAATCAAATCGATCCTAAATTTCTTTTGTTGTGCTTCCGACCTTCAGATAAATGAAACAAAATCCACCTTCCACTACTCTAGCCTTTTGGCATCAAATTTAGAAACCTATAAATCCATCTTTCCTTTTGGTTATCAAGAGCTCACACAGGGTCTTAGATACCTTGGCTACTTCCTCAGGCTGGACTGCTACAAAACAACTGATTGGAATTGGCTGCTAATAAAATTTGAGAATTGTATTACACATTGGTGCAATCATTGGCTCACTCTGGGTGGGAGATACATTCTCCTAAAATCGGTGCTCGAAGGCTAGGTTGTCTACTGGATGGCTCTCACCAATATTCCTCCCTCCATTTTGAACAAGATCAGGCAATTGATGTTTTCTTTTCTTTGGTATGGAAACAAAAATTAACATTCTCTTCATCCTTGTAGATGGGATTTTATCGCTAAGCCAAAGGCGACACGTGGCTGGGGACTGTGCAATCTTACACTTTTCAAACAATCTTTGGCAACAAAAGTGTTATGGCATGTATTAACACAGGACGGTATTTGGCACCATATCAACTTTGGGAAATAGATTTATTCCCTTTCTCTTGCTCGATGGCTCAAAATTCTTGATATTTGTTCATATAGTGCCTCACCTATCTGGATATCTCTTTTAAAGAACCTTAAATTCATTCACCATTGGTTATGTTGGAAACCTGGTTCGGGTCTTGAAATACACATTGGCAGGGATGCAATACTAGGTCTTGGAACAAAGGCATACCTCTCACGGGGTTTACTGGAACATCTTAATTTCTCAAAAATTTACTACCTTTTTCAAGCACAAATTCTCCTCGATGACAGGCTTTCCTGCACAAAGTGGAAATCTAGTATTGAACTGGGACTATTGGGCGCACTAGCTCAGGAATGGACAACATATTGCTCGGCGCTAAGCAGTGCGGGGATCCGTCTTCATGCAGCAGGAGACATTAATCTTTGGAATGGTGGGGACAACTCTAGTCAAATAACTGTAAAGAATGTTTATAACGCCATCTCATCTACTATCTGGTTACAAAGTTGTACAAGTTGGCGAAAAAAAATATGACATTGGACCCTTCCTTTGAAATTAAAACTCTTTATATGGCTAGCTGCAAATGACAAGATTCTAACTTGGGATATTATTCTTCGATGGGGATGGATAGGTCCAAATATGTGCTTCCTTTGTCGCAGCAACCCTGAAACAATCTTCCACATCTTTTGGGATTGTCCTATTACAAAATTGATTTGGCATAAAATCCTATCATTCCTAAATCCAAAATTGATGTGGACGGGCTCAAATCTACATCACTGCCTGGAGAATTGGTCTCTACAGGTCTCCAACATTCCACATCTACCAATTATTGTCTGCTGGTATGTTTGGATCACTCGCAATAAGGCGATATTCAAGAATTTAACTATCTCCATAAATGCTATATGCTTTTGAATCTTGGGGGAGCTGAAATCCGAAAGGTTAAAAAAGATTACTGCTCCTTGTTTCATTCAACCACTTACACAGTTGAGTGGAAACTATGCTTGGTTCGACGAGGCATCACAAAACTCGAGATTGCATTGTGGAGTGGGTGGGAGGATTCACCTCTGTGATGGCTCTTGGATCACTTGGACCTTTAACTGTGGCATAGGATCAAACACTAAATCCAAGCCTCTTGGAGTCTGGGTCACACTATTATTGGCATCTCGTTATAATATTTTGGATCTACAGGTGAGAGGAGACTCCAAAATCATTATTGACTAGTTAAACAAAAAAGGAAAGCTCCAAGTTGCGGCACTGGAATGTTGGAAGGATAGGATCACTGATCTCTCATAGACCTTCACACAGATAAACTTCTCTCATATTTTCAGGGAACTAAATTCGGAAGCGGATATCCTATCCAAAAAATCCATCTTGGAACACATTGGTATTTTGTCATATCAATACTGGACAGGTGGACTAGAGAGCCATACTCATTGCATATCTCTATTCTAGTTTTTTGACCGATGATAGTATTTTTCTCTCTCATTTCCTCTTCTTGCATGAAGAAATGGATCTATGTTTTTCTCTTCTTAGACTTGTGATGATAGCCTGATATGTTTTCAGCCAGATCTGCCAACTTAATTTTGGATCTTTCTCCTTACTGTAATGGATATGCATATGATATCTATTGATTATGCATGGCACAGTCATAGCTTTTTTGTATGGGCACAATATTGTATCCTTTTGGTTAAATCCAAATTTAATACAAAGTGAAAATTTTCTTTCGGAAAAAAAGAGAGCCGTGCATAAGTATTGTATATGCATGTTAATATAAAAGATAAAAACTTTTACATTGTTTTTAAGAGAGGTTTTAAACATTCACATGGAAGTATTAAACGATGTAATAACTTAACATATCAATAATTTATTTAATTATATTTTATAAATTTATGTAAAATAGAAATATGGTCAAATTATATATTACAAGGAAAACATTATTTAGTGGAGTTTTTTAATAGTGTTATAAGATAAGGTAAAATTATCAAAAAAATCTCCACTAAAACTTTTGTTATTGACAATGAAGGTTTTGACAAATATTCACTATAACTGAAAATTATGGATGGTTGGAGGTCCTACCATAGTGTTTTTTTATGTGCTTAAAATATTTATGTGCATTAATGTACACTTATTTAATATACACTAATACGTATTATATACTTTCAAAACACCAATGCACATTATATATTTTTAAAGCATCAATGTATATTATATTTTTTAAAGCAATGATGCATATTATATATGGTTAAGCACCAATGCATATACATATTCTCGTGCACCGTGAAAACTTGGTAACAATAATGACAACAATAACAATGTTATAGAAGGGAACACTGCTACTATTTTAATTAGTAGTACTAGTGCTATTATTACATCAATTAGTATTAGTGCATTTTTGCCTATCCTTATCCCTCACATACACAAGATATTCAATTTAGCAGTCAATCAGGACTTCCCTAAACCTCGACGCAAAGCATCATTGTTCCTATTTTTAAAAATGGGGATAGAAACATTCCCTTTAATTATATGACCATTATGATTAGCCCGATTTTAGCTAAGCTTTATGGAATTATTTTGGAGAAGAATGTTAGCCTTTGACTAGAAAGTCACGGTAAAAGAGCTAAAGGCCAAGCCGGGTTTAGGAGATATCATTCAACTGTGGACCATATTGTTACCTTTAGGATCATTGCAGAGGAGTTCTACAATACTAAAACCAATTTTTTTTGTCGTTTTGTTGACTTTAGAAAAGCTTTTGACTTGGTTCATAGGAAAAACCTTTGAAATAGGTTGGAAGAGATAAAAGTGCCTCTCGAGTTGAGGGTTGTTGCAATAAGGATGTATGAGAAATTTATTGCTAATTTTAAAAACACTAAGGGCTGGTCAAAAGAGATTAACTACAATATTGGATTCAAATAAGGTTGTCCCTTGTCCCCTACCCTTTTTGGCATATACATTGACAAGTTAGAAGATTGCTTGGAAAAAGAAGGTTGTGCCGGCCCTACTCTCACTTGTATAGTCATCAATATTCTTCTTTATGCCGATGATATCGTTCTTATGGCAATTAGTCCCCATGATCTTGAAAACCAACTAAGAATCCTCAAGGATTTTTCCTCCAATATGGGTATGACTGTTAATATTGATAAGACTAAGGTCATGATTATTAAATCCAATAAGATCACTTATGATACCTTCATATATGACAACAACAACTTGGAGGAAGTGACTTCATACAAATATCTTGGAATTGATATTCACCACAAGCTCAACTGGAATTATAGCATTGAG
>JASDQU010818652.1:24746-35546 GCA_032191745.1 Picea mariana | reverse complement strand
AAAACAGGGTTTTCATTCTGATACTCCAGTAGTCATAATTTTTGCCATTAAAAATTGGAATTTGGGGTTGTAAAATGCTTCTAGTTGCACCTGCCATGATTTTTTTAAATAAAGTTTGCCTGCTTTTACTGTTCTTCCTCTATTTCCTTTTCCAATCTCTTTCAATCCTTTTGTATGATTAAAACCCCTAAATTTGACCTCGGGATGCAGGCTCCAACAAACCCTTGCAACCTCCTAATATGTATGTGGCTAGGCAGACTCCTCGTATCTGCAAGCCTCTTGCTGCTACAGCGAAGCACTGAAGGAAATGACCAAAAATGGGGACGAGATTCGAACTCAGGTCGGTGGAGTTTATGACTACGAACAACCACGAACATAATCCAAGAAACGCCTTCTTCCAATTGAGGATTTGTACCCTCTATGCTCTCAGTTCCTTGACAGGCGACTAGGGTTTGCAGCGATGACTCTCTTCAACCAACTGGTTCTTAAATCCTCGGCTTCTTCTTCGATTTTGTTGCCTCTTTTGCATGCATGCATGCAAATCATCCTCCAGGCGTAGGTTGAAGGATAGTTTCTCCTGGCAGCGGCGCTGTGCATCTCCTCACTCGACTCTCATACCACTTTGCTGGAGCTCACGCATCTAATTACAAAATGCCCACAGAAAAAGAGGAATGAATGCCATAAGGTTTATATCTGAGTATTAAAACAAAACAGATTACATCCATTGTAGAAAACAGAGTATCAGCTGCAACTTTAGAAAACAGAGTATGCAGCATACATATATTCCAGAAAAATAGAGTACTCAACAGCTGCGTACATTTACAAAACAGAGTATTTTTCTAGAGACGGGAGAATCTTCACGAATACACTAACTGGCAGAAGAATCGAGATACATAGAAGAATGTAGAAGAAGGAGGGAATAATTAAATGCGGGAGTTGGAGAGTTGTTGACAAAATTTATGGTAGGGGAGATTAATAAATCTGGTGATCCACGTCACCAACAACATGGATGACCAAACCTCAGTTTGTGATGAACTTTATCCTTTGTCACCTTGTGATGAAATTTTCCCAACGTCCCAATGTGACAAACTTTCCCCCGTCCTAACATTTCCCCAATCACTTATTTAAGTCACAACGTGTCGAATGTTTCCCATCATAGAATTGTGTTGAATATTTTCCAACATCAGATTGTGATGAACATTTCCAAACATCGCAATGTGACAAGCATTCCCCTATCCTAACATTGCCCCAATCACTTATTGAAGTCACAATGTGTCGAGTGTTTCCCATCATAGCATTGTGTTGAATATTTTCTAACGTCACATTGTGATGATCATTTCCCAATGTCGCAATGTGACAAAAATGTCCCAATGTCACATTGTGATCAACATTTTCCAATGTCGCAATCTTACGAATATTTTCCAAAGTCGCAAAGTGAAAAAAAATTCCCAATGTCACAACGTCATGAACATTTACCAAGGTCGCAATGTCACAGGCATTTCCCATCGTCACATTGTGATGAACATGTCCCAACGCCGCAATGTCATGCCCATTTCCCAACTTCGCATTGGGATGAACATCTCTAAATGTCAAACTCTTTATGTGATGAACATTTCCCATTGTCACAATATGACAAATATTTCTCAACGTCACATTCTGATGAAAATTTCCCTACGTCACAATGTCATGAACATTTCCCATCATTTCATTATGATGAACATGTCCCAACGTTGTAATGTCACAAAAATTTCCCATCATCACAACATTTCCCAACGTCACAATCTAGAGAATATCTCCCAACGTCGCATTCTGACGAACATTTCCCATCGTTGCAACGAGTAATGTCACAAACATTTCCCATTGTCTCATAATGGTCATAGCTTCTATCATGGTGAAATATATACACTATATGATCCATATGTGGTCTATTTAAATGTCCTTCTAACAATAATAAATCATCATCTGTAAATTTCAAGTTGCTTTTCTATCAATGTTCTTAAAACAAATGTAAATCATCATCTACAAAGTATATATTAAGTAGATTAACCCCCAATAAATGGATCTTAATTTTAAAACATTAACCCAATATAATCACACCATGACTAAATCCAATATGACTAAACCCACTGTGTCTAAACCTAGAAATTCCTTGTCACAATGTGATGAACATTTCCCAACATCGCAACATGACAAAAATTCCCCCATCCTTGCATTCTGAAAATCACTTACGGATGACATAATATGTCAAACATCTTGCGACGACTCATTATGACAAACATTTCCAAACATCTTAATGTCACACACCTTTCCCATTATGACTAAACATAGAAATTCCCTTACACAAACCTAGAAATGTGACGTGGATGACCAAACCTCAGTATGTGATGAACTTTTTCCTTTGTCACCTTGTGATGAAAATTTCCCAACGTCGCAATGTGACAAACATTTCCCCAATCACTTATTGAAGTCACAATGTGTCGAATGTTTCCCATCATAGCATTGTGTTGAATATTTTCCAACATCACATTGTGATGAACATTTCCAAACATCGCAATGTCACAAACATTCCCCTATCCTAACATTGCCCGAATCACTTATTGAAGTCATAATGTGTCGAGTGGTTCCCATCATAACATTGTGTTCAATATTTTACAACGTCACATTGTGATGAACATTTCCCATCGTCGCAATGTGACGAACATGTCCCAATATCGCATTGTGATCAACATTTACCAATGTCACAATCTTACAAATATTTGCCAACGTCGCAGAGTGAAAAACATTTCTCAGTGTCACAATGTCATGAACATTTACCAACGTCGCAATGTCAGAGACATTTCTCATCATCGCATTGTGATGAACATGTCCCAACACCACAATGTCACGCTCATTACCCAACGTCGCATTGGGAAGAACATATCTAAATCTCAAACTCTTTATGTGATGAACATTTCCCATTGTCAAAATCTGACAAATATTTCCCAGCGTCACATTCTGATGAAAATTTCCCTACGTTGCAATGTCACGAACATTTCCCATCATTGCATTATGATGAACATGTCCCAACATTGTAATGTCACAAAAATTTTCCATCGTCACAACATTTCCCAACATCACAATCTAGCGAATATCTCCCAATGTCGCATTCTGATGAACATTTCCCATCGTTGCAACTAGTTATGTAAAAAACATTGCCCATTGTCGCAACACTTCCAAACGTCACAATCTGACGAATATTCCCAATGTCGCATTCTGACAAACATTTCCCTACGTCTCAATGCCACGAATATTTCCCAATGTCGCAATGTCACAAACATTTCTCATCATTGCATTGTAACGAACATCGTGATGAATATTTCCAATATATATATATATCGTACATCATGCATAGTTATGGGTATGGTAATTTGTCGGGAGTCATAGGCATTGTCATTTCCATGGTCATCATCAATTGCAATTAACTATGGTCATGATCAATCATGGTCAATCATAGTCAACCATAATTAATCATAATTAGAGTCAACCATAGTCAGTCACTCTATTGGTCAACCATAGTCACAATGATGATCAATGATGGAGTCATGGTTTAGCATCATTAACCATACTCATGGTCAAACATAGACTATCACTCTCAATCATGGTCATAATGAATCATGGTCATAATTAATGTTTTGTATTTATGTAATAATTTATTATTAATGTAAATTTACTTTATAACTTCAATGTATTAATGTATTATTAAAACTTGAATACATTTTTAATGTTTTAATTCTTTATTAATGTATTAATTAATAATATAGTAATAAAATATTATTAATGTATTATTTTATTAATGTATTAGTTCAATACATGTATTAATACTTTAACTATGTATTATTTAATAATGTATTTATATATAAGTTATAATTTATTTATATAAAAATTATAATGTATTTATAGAGTATAATAATGTATAAATACATTATTATAATATATTAGTACATTATTAATGTAGAAATACTTTATTAATATAATAATGTATTCATGTATTAATACATTAATGTAATAATGTAGTACTTTAATGTATTTATGTGAACATGTATTTTTAATGCATTTCTACTTTATCAATGTATTATTATTAATTGATTATTCTTGGTAATGGTCAATAATAGTTAACCATAGTTAAGGTAATGGTTAATCATAGACATATTTAAGGTCAAACATGGTGAATTTCATGGATAGTCATGGTCATGACCAACAATGGTTATCTATGGATAACAATTATCAAACATGGTTAACCATTGTCAACCATGGTCACCAAAGTCAAATATGGTCATGACTAACCAAGGTAGCAATGGATTAATATAAAACATTAATGTATTAATACTTTAATGTATTTTTGAATACTTTAATATTTTTTTAATATATGAATGTTTTATTAATTAATGTATAAATATTCTATTAATATATTACTATTAATATTAATGTATTGCTTCTTTAATAATGTATTAATGTTTAATTAATGTAATATATTAGTAAAATCAATTAATTAATACATTATTAACTAATATGTTATATATTAATGTATTATTACTTTAAGTTAGACACTATATTAATCTATTAATTAATTAATACATTAATTATATATTAATTCATTGATAATTTAGTACATTAATATTAATATTAATGTATTGTTTCTTTAATAATGTATTAATGTTTAGTTAATTTATTATATTAGTAAAATCAATTAATTAATACATTACTAAGTAATGTGTTATATATTAATGTATTATTACTTTAAGTTAGATATTATATTAATCTATTAATTAATTAATACATTAATTATATATTAATTCATTAATAATTTAGTATTACTTAAATATATTAATGGTTTATTAATGTATCATAACTTGATTAATGTATTACTTAATTATTGTATAAATATTTTATGAATGTATTAATATTTTAATATATTTTTTGAATATTTTCATAAAAAAAAATTATGTATGAATGATTTATTAATAATACATGATTTATTAATACATTAATATATGATTAATGCATTAATATATGATTTATTAATACATTAATAATACATTTATTAATATATTAATAAATAATTTATTATTAATATATTAATAAATGATTTATCAATACATGTATTAATACTTTAACAATGTATTATTTAATAATGTATAAATATATAAATTATACCAAATTTATAGAATATAATAATGTATAAATACATTATTATATTATATTAGTACATTATTAATGTAGAAATACTTTATTAATACAATAACGTATTCATGTATTAATACATTAATGTAATACTTTAATGTATTTATGTAAACATATATTTTTAATGTATTTTTTACTTTATCAATATATTATTACTAATTTATTATTTTTGGTAATGGTCAATAATCATTAACCATAGTTAAGGTAATGGTTAACCATAGACATAGTTAAGGTTAAACATGGTGAATTTCATCGATAGTCATGATCAACCAAGGTCATGACCAACAATGGTTATATATGGACAACAATTATCAAACATGGTTAACCATTGTCAACCATGATCACCAAAGTCAAATATGATCATGGTGAACCAAGGTAGCAATGGATTAATATAAAACATTAATGTATTAATACTTTAATGTATTTTTGAATACTTTAATATTTTTTTAATGTATGAATTTTTTATTAATTAATGTATAAATATTCTATTAATATATTATTGTAATACATTATTGATGTAATAATATTAATATTAATGTATTGTTATTTTAATAATGTATTAATGTTTAATAAATGTATTATATTAATAAAATCAATTAACTAATACATTATTAACTAATATGTTACATTAATAAATTACAATATATATTAATATATTATTATTTTAAGTTAAATACTATAGTAATCTATTAATTAATTAATACATTAATTATATATTAATTTATTAATAATTTAGTATTACTTAAATATATTAATGGTTTATTAATGTATCATAATCTTATTAATGTATTATTTTATTATTGTATAAATATTTTATGAATGTATTAATACTTTAATATATATATATATATAATATTTTTATATTTTTTTATATATAAATGATTTATTAATATATTAATATTATATTAATATATTACTATAATACATTATTATTAATTGTACTTTGATAATGTATTAATTTTTAATTAATATATTGTATTAGTAACATTAATTAATTAATACATTACAATATATATTAATGCATTATTATTTTAATTTAGATATTATATTAAGATATTAATTAATTAATATATTATTTATATTAAGATATTAATTAATTAATACATTATTTATATATTATTTCATTAATGGTTTAATATTCTTCCATCAATTAGGTAGGTTCTCAACTAACAACGACCACTTTTATAAAGTGATTGATATAAGCAAATGAAGGCTATTAATTTGGAAAGATGGAAAATAGCCCCATCTACGTATATCAACCACTTTATAAAAATAATTGTTGCTAGTTTACCGTGTTCTATCATACTATATTAATCATCATTTATAATACACAGTATATAGTCTGAATAGTCTTAAGACAATCTTATCGTTATTTTTTCTCATTGGTTTTTTTTTATGCAGAAGCTTGTAAAAACAGAAATATTCGACGTTTTTGGAGAATTTGGGATCCTTTCCAGTAAGCCAATTGGGTTTAACGCATCAACAAAGACGCTCTCACAGCTTTTGTGGCTCCGCGGTAATTCGTTACTGAGAGCCTTGGAATCAAATTCTGGAGATCGCAGGATAGTTCTGAGTAATCTTTCTAGGGTTAGCCACAAATAACCATAACACACAGTCTCGTTTTTCTCGTGTATATATACACGCTCTGATTATATCACATTCTCGTTTTTCTCATGTGTATACATACACACTCTGAATATATATTTTGAATAACTTTAATCTAGCAGAAGTCGACACAGTGGAAGGAAGGAGCAGCAAGAGCCTGATCACAATTCCGTCAATAGCTCTGTCCCTGATAAAAATCCATCTCTTTATGTTGCCTTGGAGGGAAACGAAAAACTGATGAAGCATTTACTTAAAGCAGGAAGGAATCCAAATGAACCAGATTACAACGGTCGAACTGCATTGGTATAAATTCTATACATCATATTTTGACTTCATTAGTGTCATTAAAATTTTTATTTCAAAGTTTAACGATGTATACAATCTCTGCGAAACTGAATTTCCATACAAGAAATGAAATTTTGAATGGATGTAAACAAGAGAGATAAATGTCCCATTCAAGTTTTATTTCATTTTTCCAGATTGGTTACTACAGCTCCATGATAATAATGTTCGGACTTGCTTAAACATTTGCAGATATAGAACGAAGAGTTCCACTGTGGGGAGCGATAGTAGGAAGGAACGACTGTACTGCTCAAATTCTATGGTATAAAGGGGCAGGTTTAAACAATGGAGACGAGAGGGATTTCTATGCATCGCTGCACAAAGATCAGATATTCAATTATCACGTTTTTCTTTTCTTTTAAATATGGTGCAGATAGACATAAATGCTCATAATAGATATCGTGTAGGTGTTCTCCATATAGCCATCTTAGAAGATGGTTTAACAGTTGTGAATTTCTTAATGCAAAAGGGTCACACAAAGGTGTGGGAGAGGACTTTTATAGACAAAAGAATTGAAGTGGGTAATATGTTAATTTACAAGAGTCAATCTAGGAAATGAATGCAGTATTAATATCAAATTGTATGTATGGGAGAGGACTGTGTTATACAAAAGAAGCAATCCGAATGTCTATCTTGACTGTCCTGCTGTCTTTAGTACGTCCTATTATCAACCCATACCTTGTACAAAAGAATTGAAGTGAGAAATCATGTTAATTCAAAAGATTCAATCTACGAAATGAATGTAGTATTGTATGTTAATTTATTAGTAAAGTGGAAATGAATGTAATTTTGTTAGATAATAATGGAAAAATGTTATAGTTAGGAAATGGTTAAAATTGTATTCAAAATTTGTGTTTAAATGGTTTTTAATTCAGGAAATTGTTCTTATTAAGGGTTATTCTAACTTATATATTTGTATACAATTTATCAAATTGATATAGATTGTGTGAGCTGAATATCACTTGTGATGTACTCTTGTGACCTCACTCTTATGGAGATTGATTGATCTCAGTTTTTAATTTGATATTTCATAAATAAATTGTACCACTTTTAATATCTAATTCTATGTTAATCCACTTTCCCTTTAAGATGACCCTCATGACCCTTGTATTTGTATTTAGTAAAAGAAAAAGATGTTACAGATTTTCTTATAAGTTTTTAAATATGGGATTATTGAGGCGTTTTAATATTTTTTCTGTCATGTCATCTCATGTGTACTTTGACATGTAACATGTTTTTTAATAGTTTTTGCATTAATATATTATTTATAAAAAAAACCAAATAAATTAATTAAATATTTTTTTTATAAGTTTTTTTAATTATAAGAGTTTTTTATATTAATATATTGTTTTTTAAAACAATAAATTAATTTTAAAAAAAATAGTTAAGTGAAGAATTTTAAAATAAAATGATATGTGTTGATAAATTAATTAAACATATTTTTCAGGTAGGCAAGAATTTTTTAAGATAAAACATCATGTGTAAACTTAGGACAAAGAAATTAAACATTCTTCAAAATACATGAAAAGAAAGTTTAAGGTGAAAAGTTGTTGTGATCTTAAAGTATAATAGACATAGAAAAAGGCTTCTAGAAAGAATTTTTATAGACAAAATAATTTAAGAGAACAATCATGTTAGTTCACAAAAGTCATTATAGGGAAATGAATTTAGTTTTAATATCAAATTGTATGTTAATCAATTAGAAAATTGTACCATTTTCACCTTAGTTTCATGAGATGAAACTTATATTTAGTGAAAGAAAACGATGTCAAATATTTTCTTATAAAATTTTTACTATAAGTGATTTTTGAGGGCTTTGAATATTTTTTTCCCTTATGTCATATATCTTTTAACAACTTTCTACATCAACTAACTATTTTTATAATTGATCATTTTAAATCAATTAAACATTCTTCCAAATTAAGTGAGGAATTTCAAGGTGAAACCACATTTGTGATTATAAATCAATTAAGCATATTTCCAAGGTAGGCAAAAAAAATTCAAGGTAAAACACCATTTGTGAACTTGGTACATAAAGAAATTAAACATTCTTCCAAAATAGGTAAGAAATTTCAAAGTAAAACACTATTGTGATCTTGGAGCATAATAGACATAGAAAAAGGAGTGGGGAGAGGACTCTAATAGAAAAAACATTTCAAGAAACAAATCATGTTAGTTCACAAGAATCACTTTAGGGGAAAGGAATTCATTTTTAATACCAAATTGTATGTTAATCCATTAGTAGATTGTACCACTTTCACCTTAATTTCATGAGATGTTATTCATATTTAGCCAAGGAAAAAGATGTAATAAATTTTCTTATATGTGTTTTCTATAAGGGATTCTTTATGCCTTTCAACATTTTTTTCCTCATGTAATATGTCTTTTAACAATTTTCTATACCAATTTACTATTTTTCAAAAAGAGTATAAATCAATTAAACATTCCTCCAAGTTAAGTGAGGAATTTCAAGGAAAAACAACATTCGTGATGATAAATAAATTAAACATACTTCCAAGGTAGGAAAAAAATATCAAGGTAAAACATCATTTGTGAACTTGGGACAAAGAAATTAAACATTCTTCCAAAGTAGGCGAGAAATTTTAGGGTGAAATGTTATTGTGATCTTGAAGCAAAATAGACATAGACAAAGGTGTGGGGAGAGCATTGTTATAGAAAAAATAATTGAAGAGAACAATCATGTTAGTTCACAAGAATCAATCTAGGGGAAATGAATTAAATTTTAATATCAAATTGTATGTTAATCCATTAATAAATTGTACCACTTTCACCTTAGTTTCATGAGATGTTAGTCGTATTTAGCCAAGGAAAAAGATGTCATAGATTTTCTTATATGTTTTTTATATAGGGGATTCTTTAGTCCTCTAAAAAAAAAATTCCTCATGTCATATGTCTTTTAACAATTTTCTACACCGACATACTATTTTTTCTAAAAAAGAAAAAATAAATTAAACATTCTTCCAAGTTAAGTGAGGAATTTCAAGGTAAAAGGACATTTGTGATGATAAATCAATTTAAAAAAAAAATCCCAAGAAAAAATGTACTGTATTATTCAATATGAAAACCAAAGTACATTCCAAAGGCGTTTGAAGCACAGTTAGGAATATCAATCTCTTTAAGAAAAATTAGCAAGGAATATTAAGGAAACTTCATACTATAATAGACAACAGAATGCCTAGATACATAACTCTAAATATCTTCAAATACATCAATGACCATACAACCATTAAAAAGGACATAGAATGTTATTCAATACAAATAATTATTTTTCATTCCTAGAAAAGGCTAGTTTCTATCTAAAAAAAATTGCTAGTAGGTTCTCCAAGTGACCCTAGAAGAGTGTTGCATCTTCATGTGGAAGGACCTGATAATTTCCAGTTGGAAGGTCCAATCCTTCCTTTAAGAGTGAGACAACCTTCTCATTGAATTGTCTATAAAGATGGGCATATTGCACCCGCAGGAAAATAGAAGCAATATATTTTGTCTATTGTCCAAGTGCCTAGAGTTTTATGTTGAGAATATATATCTCATTTTTCATCCATTTGACCACCAAAGAAGAGTCACCCCCCATCACCTGTTCAAGAAGAAAAAAAATTGAGATGGAAAAGTTCA
>JASDQU010818651.1:10170-45684 GCA_032191745.1 Picea mariana | reverse complement strand
CATATAGGATATTTTCCCTTACAAATTCACTTTCCTTCATCTCATTATTCCACAATTAAGCATGGGTTCTCTTACTTCACAAAGCGTCTTCCCGTGAGGGCTTTCACCATAAGGGGACCACTTTGAACTTCATCCATATTTACTTCTTATTAACCATGAAAAAAAAATAATGAGTCATATTTACATCAAACAATATTGGGTCCATTACCCAAACCTTTGTGCTACATGTCTTTCTTCAAGGGTTGACATCAATGACAACCAACCTTAATCAACAAAGGGCATGCGATTATAAGCGAAGGTTCCCCATTTGGTTCGGAAGGTAGTTTTTAATCGGTCTTCTTCCAAAACCAACACTTGGTTGTATCCTGAAAAATCGTCTAGCAAGGAGAAAATCTCTGAGCCCAACACGGTTTGTAGGAGTTGTTCCATTGGAGGGACAGGATAATTTTCCTTTTCTGAGGCTCTATTGAGGTTCCGAAAATCTACACATAATCAGATTTCTCCTGACTTCTTCCTCACTGGAACAAGATTCGCTACCTAGGCGGAATGCCTAGCTTGGAAAAATTATCTTCGCATCTAAAATTTTCCTCAACTCTTGATACATGAGAGGTTCCAAGGATGGATGGTACTTTCAGAGCTTATGTTGGAAAGGCTTCATTTTGGGTTTTAATGGGATAGTGTGTTGAATGATGTGGGTGTCATACGTTTTTAAATCCTTGTAGGACCATGCGAAAACGTCCTAGTATTGCATGAATAATCTGAGGTAGGCCTTCCTCTCTTCCTTAGATATAGTTTTGCCAAGATTTACATTCTTCGGTTTCTCTGGAGAACCAAGATTCACAGTTTCATGGAGGGAGAAAGAGCTACCGGTCTTCGCGTTTTTAGGTTCTTTAAAATGATCCTTTAGATCGAACAGACTTTCTAGATTAGTTATCCCCTTGGGGATTGTGTGGGATTTCAATTTTCCAACATATTTTCTTGTTCGGGGATTGGTCTCAGTTGTCTTCTCTCGAAATGCTTCATCATCTATGGCCAGGTCTTTGAAATTGTCTTGATTGGTCAAGAAGTTTATGATTTTCTCATCTCCTTCAAAGACCTTACAATTGGAAATATTGTTTGGCACCGACAGTCTATAGAGAAGCTCCATTGTAAATCAGGAGGCTTCATAATATTCTAAAGGCGATAGTCGGGAAGCGACTTTGGCCAAGGATTCGGCAAGAACATTTTTTTCTCTCAGGATCACGGTGATATTGAAAGCATCAAAGCGCTCCATTAGCCTATGCACCTCTTGCTGGTAGTTCCTAAGATTAGGCGAATTACAATGAATAATATTCCTTACTTGTCTAACAATGATCTTAGAATCCCCGAAAACCTTCAATTCCTTGATACCCAAATCTATGGCTTTCTTTAACCCTTGTACTAGAGCTTCGTATTCGGTGGTATTGTTGGTACATTCGAATTCTAGCCTACAGGACAGGAAATGGAGTTTACCCCTATGATCTATGAGTATGCACCTGGCTCCTAACCCTTCTTATGATTTATATCCATAAAAATAGAGGGTCCAAATTTCTGAATGATATTTTCTCCTTTCTCCCCCCTCGCCCATGTTCTGTTCTTCGACCTCTTCCTTCAAAATTCCTAGCACGGGGCTCTAACAGAAGAGTGTATCTCCTATCGACGTCGGGGATTCTTCTCGAAAGATCATTTCATAGTTTTGAGTAAGCGAAACATTGACCAAGAGAGGATAAACATTGCTGAAGTGAGAATCACAAGAATAGTTTCCCAATATGGGGAAGTCGGTAGAGGCTGGTTCGTTTGGGGTTTCCAGATCAGTGACCGTATGTTTCAGATATCTTTCCCTATCGATTCTAATCATGTTCTTGTATCCCTTCAGTGGTATATAAAGGTGCACCTAGTCAGTACTGAAATATCTGTTCATCTTTTCAGACCAATCTCAACTCAACAATAGTCCATACGTTTCAGGGATGTCCACCACAACGATGTCAATGACCTACATGAAATTAGGATGTGTCGCTATCCTGATCATCATGTCTTTGATCTCTCCCATGACCTTGACTTGGGTTTTGTCTAGTTGTATGACATGTTTATCACTTTTGAGAGGAACAACACCTAATTTATTACATACGACCAAGGGCATGACATTAGAGTACACCCCCGAATCGACCAGGCAATTGTGAAGATTCATGTTTAAGACTTCAAACATCAAAAGGAAGGGCGACACAAAAGGCCTTTCTTTCCTACCTTTTGAGCAGGCATTCATGGTTGGCTAGTTTGTTAAATATGTCGATGGGAGAGTCATGTTATAACTATTTCTGTTGGTCGGGTCTCCTACCGAATTTAGAGCTTGCAAAACGAAGTCCTTATGTTGAGGAATTCTACATACGTCCATAACTGATATATTAGCTTTCATCTTTTTCAAATATTCGACTACATTATACTCTAGTTTAGGGGAATCTTGGGTGTGGATTCTTATAGGCCTTTTACCGAGGGTGAAAGGCATCTTCAGGCGGTCAAGAGTTAACTTACTTTGCGAGGCCCGGGGGGCGTCAACATCTTTCGAGTCGGGTTGGCCCTTGCTACGTGTTTGTACTGCTGATACCTCTGTGGGTTGTTCTCAGGACTCAAATAGGTCACCTGAAGACGCGATCACGTCGGGATCCCATATCAGCATGGTTGTGTCTCGCAGTGGGTTAGCTTCTTCCTAGTTTGCACTATTCATGGTTGTACTGCTTGACTGTTCGGTCAGGGAAACTTCATCCAGAAAATGATTGGCCATTAAATTCATAGCATGGAACCATTGAGGGCACTCTCTCTCTGAGTGGTTTTCTTGGTGATAAGCACATAAATAATCAGGCGCGACATTCCCTAGGTCAATGTTTATGTTGTCTAGGGGAGGTTCAATTGCTTTGAAAGGATGATTCCTTTTAAAGAAAGGCTTATAGGGTCTTTGGCCTTGGTTTCCTTCCCCTGCGCGCATTTTCATGTCTATAATCTCATTCGATAGTTTCTTGACCATGTGCTGCAAATATTCTATATCTCCATTACCTTTGTCAGGAGTTTGTTTAGCCGGCTTCCCCAACAGTTTGGTCAGAAGGGGTCCTCTTCTAGGGGAGGTTGGATTTCTTTCTTCACCAGAGAAGCCTAGCCTTCTTTACATCCTTTCATCTGGAATTCTATTGTCTTGGATTCTTCAAAATTTTCCACAAGGGTTTGTTTGGCAGCTCTTTTAACGAACATGGAAATAGAATCCAGGAGCGCGTTGGCATAAACCTTGATTTGTAATTCTTGAGTTGGTTTCGTCGTGGGTTGGAATTTGTTTAGGATGGTCGTGAATCTTTGATTGAAATATTTGACCCTTTCTTTTGGGGTCATGGTGGCTACAAACAACTCAGCCATCAGGGCTCCCGTAGTAGTTTCTTCCGCAAATTTATCTAAAAACTCCTTTTGAAATTTAGTCTAGCTAGTTATGGATCCTACCGACAAATTAAAATACCACGTGGAAGCCAAATTTTCAAACGTCTATGGGAAAAGTCTGCATACTACGTATTCATGTTGAACGTTCATAAGTCTGATCACGAGTATGAATTTCTTGATGTGATCTTCGGGCAAACCTGAAGTTTCATGATCATAATTGGGCAGCAACTTTTTCGGGTGCTGGGGAAGATTGTGTACTCGTTCCAGGATGATGACAGTGTCTCCAACCAACCAAGGTTTGTTGTCTTGAAGTGGAACTTCTCTTTCTTCCCCATGACGATTGTTCCCTTCCATATCTTCGGAGTCGGAGTCAAACTCTTCTTCTTCCAAAAAATCGTTATGTTCGGAGATGTCACGGGTTGGCGTCTCAGGTATTAGATCAAAAGGCTCTTGAATTTTGGTAATCGCAAAATCTATTAAGTCTTCGACAGAGTGTATGAAAACTTCATTGGGAGTGCTGAATACTAATCTTCTTTGTTCTTTTCTTCGAGGAAGGATGGGGGTGAAGAGAAATTTGTCGATTTGTCGAGCGTAAGCTCTGGTAATTCTTCTAAATTGATTCACTTCCTCGTGAGGGAGGGCATAAGGTATTTCAGGGTGAAAAGGTCCTTCCTCAGAATTGGGTGAGTTATCCGCTTCAGGAGTACTCGGTAATCATGGGCTTTCTGAAGGATGAATAGCCATGCATGTGGGTTGTTACGATTCTGTAGGCTGTTTAAAATATCATATAACTTATATACTCAACCATTCATTCTGGCCCTCCTTCTAGTGCTAGTTCTGTTGATGGGGCCTAAATCCCATGATTCAACAGCAGGAACCAAACCTGCCACCAAGGCCCAATTAGATTCTACAACGTTTGGAGTGGAATGGTTCTCCAGATCTTGCGATCTGGTCAAATTATCGATGGGATTTGTGTTTTCTGGTGAAGGCTCTTCCTTCTGTTAGGACAGTTCCTTTTTTGTATTTCTCTTGGGTGGGGCTGATACGAGAGAGGCAAGACAGTATAAACCAACTTGAAAAGTAACAGGATAGAGGTTTTAACTAGAGGTAAGAGGTCGAGCTTGGGATAACTCACTGCTCAAACATGTAGACAGTGATTCTATGTCGCAGGGCATAGTACTAATACATTAACCAAATGAACATCCAATTACTCTCTGAGAAATAACAGAAGAAAACACATAAGTAATCAAGATCATGGTAAGCAAAATAATTCATCTACCATAACATTCATCACATAACAACACAACGATTTATTCTCATCATTAAAGAAAAGAACATCAAGACATTGCACCAGATAACTTGACAACATAATTAATTGCTCTTACTCATTTACTACATCATTCATGGAACAGGAAAGGAAGTAATTATTCTCCAACTCCAATCACATACATTTGATAAAAATAGCTTGTCTTTGGCCCAGAAGGACTTCTCAATTCACAACAGTTTCAAAATAATTATCAACAGCCAAAAAAAAGGGGAGTTATTACAACAACCATCGACCCTTTACTCATCGGTCAATGTCTCTATTTATAATCTAAAATTCAATTGTAATTAATGGCTAAATACAATTTAGGCCAAACAAAAATTTCCACATGGAGTGGTCATCCAATAGTTTCTTTCAACGGTCCACCTGAGACACCTCTTGAAAAGGATGGCTTCTTTCATATTCAGACCAACTGATAAACATATTTTCACAGGTTTGAGCCCATGGGAACCTGTGTTGTTCCATAGGGGCAACATATGCTTCTCTGATGTCTACTGCATGTGCCCAGTATTTTACCAAACTGGAGTTCAACAGTTGCAACATGGCTCGAGTTTAGATCGGATGCCCTGCGAATTGTTGCACTTGTCTTGGAATTGCATCGGTGACTTTCACGCACCCTTCGGCCCAGAGTGAGTCTTGTTTGGTGTGTATCTCGAACATGTCACTTGGGTTGGGAAACTAATCGGGAGCACTGCTCTCGGAGAAACCAGAATCTTTCATTGCGTCGATGATCCAACTACGACGTTCCTTTTGAGTCTTTCGGCGAGGCCACTGGGTAAGCTTCGTTCGGCTAATCAGGGAATATTCTTTCCTATAATAAAGACAAAAAATGTTTAATGATCTGAGCAACTTGTGATAAGACATAAATAAATCTGATAAGACTAATATGCACCTACGTAGCATGCTAATATCAGTCATTTAATACTTACTTGATCTCCGTCGCTCCTTGGAATGACCTGTGATGACCTAGCCGAAGCTGCCGCTCCCTTTGATTAAGATGAATCATGTCAGCATGTCATGAAGTGGCAAATCAAGTACAGGATTCATGAGTGACTTAAATTGTCATAGTGATTTTTTGACCTTTGGTGCTGAAAAGATACATCAAAGGTGAGTGTGTGTGCGCATACTACCCAGAAGGTCGGATGCTATAAAAGGAAAACCGTTAAATGCCTACAGAATCCATATTACCAAGCGTGTAAAACATCATTCGTTAAATAGTGGGGGGCCTGGAAAAAGATCATAAGGAATGTACCGGACATTCTCTATAACTTCGATCGGCGACAATTACATGCTATGGATTGCATCTGCCAAATAGATGTGGTGCGTGGAGTCCTTAAACACCATGTCACAATGCCTGAGTGCGGTACAGACATGTTATGATTCTCTCCATATTTTCTATAAATTCTGGGATTTTTGTGGGAAATCCTATGCTTACGTCGAGCTTATATTCTCTGGAATTCCGGTCTGGAAAATTTATCTTGGTGAAGTTCTGCATGGGCATCCTTCACCACCTATGGACGAGTGGGCTGATACACTGCTACAAAATGGGATCTCCTTTGGACATGGGACGGGGTCCACGGGGTAGTCGTAGTGCTAGGTGTGAACCCCAGCGTGCCTGGGATTCCTTTGGGTCAGCTTCTCATATTTTTGAAATCCCAATAGGAGGTGGAGGTTTTGGCTCAGAAATGGTGTCGATGTCCTCAATGGAGATTGAAGATGAAAAGGGTGTGTTTGAGGAAGGTACACTTGTAAATGCACCTTCTCATGAGCCGAAACCATGGAGAAAAGGGAGGCCTAGAAAGGATATGACCAGAAGGGAGGAGACTCACCTTTTGACTGAGCTTAGCGCATGTCCAGCTGTCGAGGAGCCTTTGGAACTTCCTCGCTTGTCAGAGCCAGTTGGGATTATCGATAGAGGAGACGAGAGCCGAAAGGGAAGGGGAAGAGCATCGGATCCTTGTGTCGAGAGTTCCGTTCGACAGTTAGAGCAGGCTAAACTTGCGATAGCTGAGATCTATCAAGAAAACAGAGAGCTACGACATTAGTTGGTGGAAAAAGATCAGGGGACAACATTGTCGCAGGGTCAAGTAGGGAGCACGGTTTGGCTTCAGAGGCGACTACGAGAAGCCCATAATACAATTGTGCAACTACGCGAGGCACAGCGTGCGGCGGAAGAGAGGGACACAGTGCCGGGCGTCATCAATGACCTGGGGAAAAGTTCGTATGTGAGAAAGACATGATGGGTGATTCTACGCCTTACATCCTCTTAGGTGTCGTTCTGGACAAAATTTCCCCTTTTGTTCTTTTGTTGTAAAGGTATTCTTGGTTTTGTGGTTACCGGGCCAGTTGGTCGTGGTGTGGCTTAGTTGTATGTAATCTGAACTCAACGGGAACCTTTAATATTAAATATCGGAAGTATTTTGAATGTATTAAGATTTCTTATGGGCAGTTAATCCATGTTCCTTATCACAAATTATTAGTTCACGCACATTATTAAATCTCGCAATCGTCACTGTTGTACCAAGGTTTTGTTAATAAGTTTCTTCTTGTGAGATGTACGATTTTAATTGATGTTCACGCGACGTTATAAAACCTGGGCCATAAAACTAATTAATTATATAAAAAACAAACATCCGATGGTAGGTAAGCATCTTACTCGGGACTTCTCTCATGTCAACGTATCGGGGTTCAAAGGTCGGCGGTGACACTCTTACCTTTGCGCGACACTTACTATCACGTGTTTCTACCCAAAACTGAATGAATCGGTCTTCGGCAAAAACCCTTCCCAAGGTTTGTTCATAGGAAAGAAACATTTCACCAGCCGACGCCGATGAGGGTCGGTATTCGGCTACTTTTACTCTCCAAATGGTCTTCGCCACCATCATCTTCCGTCGATGCTGAAATTCTCCCGTGAGTCAGGAAAAATCTGGGTCTTCAATTCTTCGAGTAATTTTCAAGTATTTTAGAGTTAAGATGATTCCTCGTTGTATGTTCAAGTGAACTTTTAATCAATTAAAATGTGAAACATATAAGAGAAGCGAAGGATCAATTTCAAGCCGAGGCGAAAATGGTCAAAAGTAAACTACAGGGTGGTACCCAAAAGGAAATAGTCGTAGAAATTTTAGGGTGTGTTGAGAACTCAATAGGAAGTGCACAAGAGCAAGGTACATAATTACTACGACAGAATACCTGACTAGATGGGATGAATCCAGAGCAGTTAAGGACTGTAGTGCAATTACAACTATGCATTTTATATTTGATGACATAATAACCAGGTTTGGATGCCCAAATATCCTCATGAGTGATCAAGGCACACACTTCATTAATAAGACAGTCGAAGCCCTGACTGAAGAATTTGCAGTCCACCATCAGAAGAATATACCTTACCACCCACAAGAAAACATAATAGTTGAAGCATTCAACAAGATCTGGGAGACCTCACTGACAAATATTTGCAGTGTGAACATAGATGATTGGGATTTAAGAGTACCTGCAGTACTATGGGCCTCTAGAACCACTTGAAACAAATTAACACTGCAGACCCCTTTTAAATTGGTTTATGGGCTTGAAGATGTTGTTCCAATGGAGTACTTGGTACCAAGCCTAAGAATTGCTGCTTTTACACACATGGAAGATACTAGAGTAGCTCAAGAGAAGCTTGCACAGTTGATTGAACTGGAAGAAGACATATTTATTGTAGGATTCTAGCAGTAGGCTCAGAAGGAAAGAGAGAAGGCTTATCATGATAGGAACATAAAAAAGAAGGCATTCAAGCAAGGAGATTTAGTATTATTGTATGACAGTAAGTTCCTGAAACATCCTGGGAAGTTCAGAACGCATTGGCTCAGACCGTACGAGATTGCTTATGTTATCAAAGGGGGAGCCGCGCAATTGAAAATATTGAAGGGAGATTGGAAGGAAGGATTGGTAAATGGGAGTTGGATGAAGTTGTACTACGACAACCAATTGCCTCGCACACCTCAGTAGGAGCATGGAACAAAAGGGTCTAGGTACCAGGTGCAGTTGAAACTGGGTACCAAACAAAGAAAAGACAGTCTGCACAAGGATGGGAAGGAGGCATAGAGAAGAAAGCAAAGGCTGCACTGCGCAGTCTACAAGTCGAAGTAGCATAGAAGGATCAGTTATGAAGTTCCTCAGGACGAGTCACAGGTGAGTGTTGGGGGCCTGTTGGCCCTTGGTTATGGAAGGAAGCAAAGAACAAGGAAGAAAAGGTGAAAATAAAACTTTGTGGAAGACACAGTGACTGTCACTAGGTCGAAGTGAGAAAAAGAGCAGAAAAGATGGAGCGAAGTATGGAAATGCAATCCGTTGGACGAGGAGATTGAGGATGACAGATAAGAAAGGAAGAAGGATCAAGGACAACTCAGAAAGAGGGAAAAGCCACCATTATCACCACGCGAGAAGGAAGGAAAGACAGGTTGGTGAAGCCCGGAAAAAGAAGGTCAAGTTGACCTAGGGTTTTGGTATCTAGGGTTTTGGCACCTAGGTTTTGGCCTAGGGGTGTCGGTGAATGATTGTAATGTATAAATAGAGGTCTAAACGGCCTAGGTTGGGTTGGTAATTCTAGTTTGGTAGGGTACTGTTGTCGATCTAGATCTATTGTTGTGGTGAGATATTATTGTATTGAGAGAGGGAAGTGCTGAGAGAGAGAGCCTTCTAGTATTGTAAGATCTTCAGTTGTGTGCGAAGGTCAGGTCCTACAGTTGGGTGCGCAAGAAGGGGAGAGAAAGAGAGAAGAAGAAAGAAGAGTTGTGAGATGAGAACGCAGACAAGAACTGTATGATTTACCTTAATAAATCATAAGCACAGTTTGTGGACATAGCCCTAGAGAGAGGGTGAACCACGTACATCTTGTGTTGTGTGTGTGGTTGATGCTTTGATCTCTGTCACTGTTGTATTTTTATTTGCATTTTTGTATTAGATTAGATCTATAACTGTGCAGGGTAGATCTAGCTTGATAAGTGATAGATGCATGTTGCATTGTTGTTGTATTAGATCCACTTGATATTCCCCTAGTTGTAGACATCTCTGTCCTGCAACCCCCTCATAGATGCTTCGGGTGAGACTGCATCTGCTTCACAGGTGTTGTTGAAAGGGCCAGTAACTAGGGCTTGTTGGTGTGCTCTTGGAGCTGAACCCTGGGTCTGCCCCTGTGCCAACATGAATATATTGATTTTTGTAAAAGGTATAGAGTATAGACAATCCAAATAGATAAAAAGGTAGCCATAAATTTGTAAATGAATTCATGAAATCTCTTTACATTGATTGAAGATATTATTATTGATGGATTTTTTACATTCAATACTTTGATTTAATAGGAAAAGAATCTCACTTTGTAACAAAAGTTGTTTTATTTTGATTTTGTTTCTATATCTAAACTTGATTACACCACTAGTAAGTCATCCCTATGTTTTGATAATGTTAGGTTTGGCATTTATAAGGTATCTCATGTGCGTTGAGAATGTTTCTCCAACATTGAGAAGGTTAGGACTCAAAAGTTCATAAGGTCACCCTGATGTTCATGAAAAGTTTGTCCTTACATTTAGGATTTCACCCTCAACATTTAAAAAACATTTAAAAATATATTTTATATTACATTAAAAATTGATTTGGATGTATGCTAGAGGATTAAAACATAAATTACCCTCCCTATATAAGGAGAGTTAATATAACCACTGTGGTTGCCACCAAAAAAGTATCTCTATATACTTGAAAAACTATATATCCCGATTAAAAACTAGATAGCCAAATGTGATCTAATTTAGTAGCAACACATATTAGGTTTCATGGCATATTTAGCTATTGCAAACTTAATTATGTGACAATGCAAATTCAATAAGAAGGAACTCCTAAATCATGATGATAAACATAGATAAGTACACAGTAGATGACTTTACCTCAACTCTCAACAAATTAAATTATTTTTCCAAACAAAACTTACTCAACTGAAAGTTTCCATTCAAATATACACTTTTCATGTTCATATTTTATCATGTAGAATAACTCATAAATCTATAAAATGTAACCTGGGACACATGCGATTTGTTTAAAATAGACTTCATGCCTAGGTCATGGAACAAATATGACTTAAGAAAGGACACACAAAGAAAAATCAATGAATCATCATCATTGTAAAATTATTGATATGATTATCCTCTCATGCATTTTGGATATTGATCTCTTTTTCAATGGTTGTTTCCATCTTAATGACCCATGAAAATGTCCCTAGACATAACAATGACCCTATATTTCCTCATATTCTAAAAGAACTTAGGATATTCTCCTTATATACCACCACTACACTATTTTCCACATGCCTCATTTAAACTAACCATCATTTTATCGAAACATTGTAATAAATCCATTAGAAAACCCCACTATTGTTGACCTAGAAATAACCTAATATTTAATGGTATCTCATGACATTCTCACCACATCCTCCAACTATACATACCTTGATTCCTACCCTTCTCAATTATCCTTTTTAATTAATTATTCATGGACACTATTCAAAGTATCCTAAATTGGACTAGAATAAAAAACAAAAAAACAAAAAAACTAAAACTTCTATCTTCAAACAACGCACTACCTTGATTCAGCTAAGCTTTCTCTTTGCCCTCTTTAGGAGGTATGATATTTTAAAACATTATTATTTTAACGATATTTGAGGACGAATAAAATAAGTGTCCTCCCCTTTTTCTCATTTTTTCCTTATTTAATAAATTTTAAATAAAGTTGTCCAAACTACCTAAAGTGTTGGACGTATATAAAAAAGTTGTATACCATGTACTTCATGGTTAGAAAAAGCTAAAAGTTGTGGGGGTTTACACTCACATTAAATTTTTTATTGTAGGGTGGAATTGACCGATGCCATAGATATCCATACATAAAAAAATGAACTCAAAACCATAGCATAAATTTGATGTTTTGCATTCCATTTGTTTCATAATTTATCAGAACTGGATGGGCATTTGTTCGGTGAAATGTAAATTCCATTTCAAGTAGAGTTTGATGAGAAAAATAATAGAATACAAAAATGATCTCCCGCCACTCAAATTCATACACCAACATAACCAAAACTTGTGATTCCATCCACCCTCATTATTTTTTTAAGAGTTATTCGTTTTCAAGGTTATTATAAATGTGCTAGTGAAGGTAAAGAAACATTTTCCTATACAAGGAAAGAGTGAGAAAGTGACATGACAACAATCCTAGATACACTAGAAAAAGTGAAGTAACCTTGCCTCTAAGAGGGTGAGTAGGTAAGCACATAGGCAATGCTAGATGAGCCAATGGAAGTGAGACAACCTTACCTCTAAATCAAACAAGGGTGATAAGGTGACATAGTAGAAAAAGTGGATGGCTCGATGAAGCAAAGTAGATTTCCTTTGAAAAAGAAATTTGACCCCTCACACACAAAGTATAAAATGAAACCAACCTTAACTCTAAGTAAAATTAGGTTTGATCAAGACACTAAAAGAAAGAAAAATAAAAAATAGAAAGTAAAATTTTGAAAAAATAAAATAAAATAGGGGAAGGAAAAGGAGGCCATGATATGAAATAGCACAAAAAGGAGTTAGGCTAAGAGGGTCATGAAAGGGGAAAGGATTAAAGGGGATGGACCATGAGGATATAAAAAGTAAAAAGATTGTTGACTTGTATATAATATTTTTCTCATCCTTTCATTTTCCTCTTAGAAAATTATTGGCCCATGGTGTGTTCATAACTCTCTTTACCAAAGTTCCATGTTATACAAATTACAATTCTTTTCCTTCATCTTATTCATAATGAATCATGAATTAATCATATTTCAAGATCTTTATTTATAACCATGGGGTCATGGGTTGGTGGTCTCGCAGATTCATTTAATCACCTCTTATTTTCCCTTTTCTCCATCGTTACCAAAATGAACTTTCATTTTTTCCTTGATCCTCATTTTTGAGTTCTATACTCAGAATATTTATGATCTTCTCCACCGCGGGTTCATGGGTCCCAAGTCTTGAATAATTTGTCCCTTCTGAGTCCGACCAATTTCTTGTTTTCACTCTTATCCTCGAGCAATAGTTAGCCATATTTCCATGTTATGGCGGGTTCACAGACTCCTAGGTTCACCTCATCATCCTTTCAATGTGCGAATCCCCACCGTAGTGTATATGTTTCTTTGTCGCTCTTTTCAAGATACATTAAATGTTAATCTTATGTAATACAACTCCCAATTAAATCATGAAAAGGTCGTTATTAATGGAAGAAATACCGAGGTAATATCATTCAATTTGCATTAATTTATTCATAAAAAGAAGGGTTTTAAGTCATATTACTGAGAAAAAGATTCATTTCAAAATCATTGTTCTATGGAAATATACTGTAGTCTGCAAACGTCATTGGAATGGCTATGAGAAAAAAATAGTTCTGTGGAGATACACTAAATATTTTTGAGAGATAAGAACATAATTTTCAATGGTCAAGATCTTATTGGAACTATGCTACATTTCTCTTACCAGGAAGAAATCATAACATAATCTGGACATCAAGAATTGCTCTAGCTGGATGCATACCCGAAGTCTTTAACTGTAAGGAAATTGTCTCCTAGTGCACTGATAAATTCGTTCAAAGTCGAAAGGTTATTCAACTTCAAAGCAAACCTCCCATTTCCTTAGTGTCATTGTTTTTCAGAAAAATGTTGAAGCTCCTAGAGCCTATGATTACTTTTAAAGAAGAAGAAGCAAGGAGTTTCCTCAAGAAAAAAAAATGGATTTGATCTTTTACAAGAATATTTAGAGGATATTGCGACAATGTTGGTTGATATATCCATAATTCATATTATCTTGTTGAAGAACCCTTATCGAGAATTTGCATGGATTTTTACTAGAATTATTGGTCAAGAATCCATGACAACCATTTCTCGGTTGGCCCTCTATATCTTATATTTTACAATTCATGAAAAACTATCTTTGATTGGGGACAAATCATATCTATTGAAATTTATTAACGACATTCAAATTTCAAGAAAGAAAATAAGTTTTATATGGCTTATTACTTGGTATTTTCTATTACCTATTTCCATGTATTCAAAAATTTGACTGTCGAGAAAAAGGGTAAATTGCAAAATTGACCCATTAACTATGTGGTATCAGGCTTCGTGGAGACATAAAGATACTTATTACTTTTATGAAGTATATAATGAATTTGTGATTGTTTTCAAGAAACTTCTTTTTGGAGAGAATACAACTAGATTGTCATTAGAAGAAATGACCTTCTTGAACAAAAGGGGGACTTTAGAAAAATGAAATATTATAATGAGATTAGAATTTTTGGTTCCCATGAAATTCCTTTCTTTCTTCCTTATTACATTTCATAAAAGGTATTTGTTATTGAAGTTGATAGGAAATATGGTTTTTGGTTGCACTTTTTTATGAGAAAAGAAAGAGGAAATTTATCCTGTTTCCATGCAAAATTGGAGAAATTATATTAAGAGGCATTGCAAAAATTGATGAATACTCAACTCACCTGACCCAGTTCAATCTGAAGTATACAAAAAAGATCAGGGAATTCGACCCAATTCATATCTTTGTTGATCATATGACATCAGTTGGATTCAGTAACACATTCACCAATACACTCATGTTTCAATAAGTGGAAGGTAATATTAATGATGCTCCAATGCAGTCCATTGATGATATTGAAACCATGATAAGCTTGACAACTCAATATAAACAAAAGGGTGAAGGCTCAAATGAAAGAGATACTCAATCTCATATGCTTTTACCAAAAAAAATCCTATCAAAACATAGTCCTCAAGCAACAACATTACAAAAAAAAGTGTTTCAAAGAATAATTCAGGCGGTGTGGGTGATAAAAATCCTCCACAAGGAAAAATTGAAAATCCCCATAAGATTCAAGTAAAGAGGAAAAGAAAGAATTCTCAGAGAGAAGAAGTGGAAAAACATGTATATGAAAATGATATATCTCTTGAGGACATGGACATGGAGGTTGATATTGAAATATTCATTTCCCCAATGAAGAACAGAGGTTGAAGGAAAGTCAACAAGTTGCAACTGAACTCATGACACAAGAAGAAGATTTTTTAGAAGAAGAGTCATTTTCCATATAGAATGCTTTGTTTTAAAAAAACTCTATAAAGTTAATGTTTGAAGGCTTTGACCCCAAAAATAAAAAGGGAAAATCTCATTCTGAGTATGATCTCAACAAATTACTTCCATCTGGAATTGCTAAGATACACAAAATAATAGGGGATTCTTTAGATGTTTTAATTGATGATAAGGAAGAAAAAAATTCAAAACTAAAGGAAAGAATTAAAAAGTTGGAATACACTTTGATGATGCCTCCTATCCTCGCAAGTGCATTGGCTACTGTTCAACCTGAAACATCATATTTAAAATTGAAAGGAACATCAAGTTTATTAGTTGTTGTTAGAAAAATTGTTGAAGAAAATATTAAAAAGAGAATGTATCTTATTATGTAGGAATGGGATGTTGGAAGTGGCACAGACTCCCTTCCCTCCAAAGGGCTGCTTGACTTCCCGGTCTTGGATCATTTAAAATACTGAGTTGAAGCGACTCTTTGGGTCCCTTTTTCCTCCTGGTGACCACGTCTATGATTGTGGGCCTATCCCTTCGCAACTCGGGCTTCGAGGATATTCTGAACTCTTCCTTCTCTTCTTCCTGAAATGTGCTACTCTGAATCTCTGATCTCTCGCCACGCGTCTTCTCAAATCTGTTGGCCCCACTATGGTTCGGGTTTCACGACTTCACAGAACTCTAGGTTTCTTTCCCACAAACTTCCATACTTCTGATTCCCGAACTCCCTAATCCGTTGCCACATGCTCCTCTCGCAATCAACGACTAAGATCCGTTCGTGAATTCAGACTTCACGACTCTGCACTTACACTCCTTCCAGATTTCTCGAATCACAAAATGCCGAAACACCCTACGACTATCCTCCTCGTAGCTTTACTAGATCTAACAATTTGGAATTGTTTGCCTCCCTCCGGGATGAATCTGTCCACTGATTTTCAGTGAAGACTTCAAAGACTTCTTTTCTTGAAGATTCCATTGATCTCCCTCCTGATCTTAACTTACTTGGCTTTCTCTAGTTCCTTTGAAAAATATCTCTGACACTTAGTCGAAATCTTGATCTGTGCACATCTTGCAACATATTTTCATCCACAACTTAACTTCTCCTTATGGGTGGTTTCACACTCCTTGCGACTGTTCTCCGAATGCTTCTATTTCCGTGACTGAAATCACACTACTCTCCTGAGCTTTCGAGTCTGAAAACTCTATCATGCACTCCTTGCGGACATTAATGTACTCTTTGCACACATACGTTTCACACTAACTCTCCTGAGCTTCGAGTCGAAACAGACTCAGTCACGCACTCCTTGCGGACACTATGCACACCTTGCACTCACTCAATGAAGAGAAACAATTGAAGCTTATTCACTCTTCATAGTGAATCATACATTCGATAGAGAAAATGCAGTCATGGATTCAAGAACAAGAAGTAGCAGAGAATTGAAAAATAACATAAAGGCTACCATTCATTCAGGAAGACACATAACAACACACATTTGGAACAATATTTCTCTGTTATATTCATTCAACTGAAACTTACATACATTCATAAACTGTTCTTCACTATTCCTTAGCACATACACTTCTAATCAACTATCTTCTATCAACAACCTTCCAACAACAATCACTATTGGGAAATATTACAAAGCTTTATACAAAAGGGGTTCTCTTAGAGCCTTTCCCTCCAACTAATCTACGCTATCTTATCGGAATTAAATGCTATCAACTACTTAACATATATTACAATAAATATCGAGTCAGACAGATAAGAGTGAAAGCTCTAGATATGTGCTACAATCTTTCGCATTAAACGAAATACATCTTCCCATCGATCTTACACAATGGCTCACCCTCCGATCATTAAATATATTCATATCTCAAAAGTTTTGTCAGATATTACATTAGTACATTGATCTTTGAAATTCAAAATGTTTCAAAATACGCGCTAGTGCACCTAGCTGTCTCCCGCTTGTGCTTTGCTGGCGATGCTCCTGCATCATACTCCCTTGGCTGAAAAATTCATGGACTCATGTCCATGAGCTCCTGCACCGATATTCCATGCTTCTAAATCTCTATTTCACCAACCCAACTGGCATCCTATACTGGTCGTCCTTTCGATTTCACTAAATATTCAAAATACATCTTTCTTCGGGTCTTCTTACCAACTCGTTGATCTATGATATTTTCCATATGCAACTTCTCTGCTACAGGCATCTGTTTCTCCCACTAGATATTTCTTTGATCTTCTGATCCTTCGATTCTATCTTCCCTGTACGGATACAGGTTTGAAATATTGAATATGGGCGATATACCTATATCTTCTGGCAGCTCCAACTCATTAGAATTATCACCAAATCTTCTCGGGATTTTACACGGTCCTATCTTTTTCAGTTTAAAATTATTATATGTTCTCCTCGGGAACCTCTCCTTCCTCAAATGTGCTAGAACTTGATCTCCAACTTCAAATTCAAGATTCCTCCTGTGTTGATCAGCTCTGCGCTTGTATTCACTTTTTCTCTTCTTCAACTGCTCCTTGATCTGATTGTGAAGTTCCTGCATATCTGCAATGAAGTCTCCAGCTCTCACACTCCTAAACTCGCTTTCCTTTAGATCTCTTAACTCCGACACTCCTCTCGGATTCATTCCATACACGATTTGAAATGGAATTTTTCTAGTGCTCTTGTTCACTGAGTCATTATATGCAAATTCGGCCTATGCTAGAATCCCCCTAACTATGGTGTTCAGTGACCAAAATCCTCAACAAATCTCCCAAGCTTCTATTCACCACTTCGGTCTATCCATCCGTTTGTGGATGATATGTAGGACTAAAAGATAACTCTGTCCCCAACTTTTTCCATAATGTCCTCCAGAAATGACCAACAAATTTGGTATCCCTGTTTGAAACTATACTCCTGGGAAATCCATGGAGTCTCACAACCTCTTTGAAAAACAAATTCACAACATGTGTTGCATCACTAGTCTCCTGGCATGGGATAAAGTGTGCCATCTTCAAAAATATTTCCACCACCACAAATATGGAATCATTTCCTCTTTTTGTTCCTGACAATCCCAACACAAAATCCATGCTTATTGCATCCCAAGGCCTTTCTGGAATAGGCAATGGCTGATACAATCCCGTGTTCTACTTCTTCCCCTTGGCATACTGACAAATCTTACAATTTTTCACAAATCTCTTCACCTCTGCTCTCATACCTAGCCAATAATATGAACTGGTTAATTGGGCAAATGTTTTTTCATGGCCAAAATGTCTGTCTAGACCTTCGCTATAATTTTTCTTCAACAAATTCTCCCTCATCGAGCATCTTGGTATGCACAAATGACATCCTTTGAACAACAACCCATCCTGAATCAGATATTCATCCCACTGGCTCTTGTCTCTGAGCACATGATTCACACACGCTTCATATGCCTCACCAAAATCTGGATCACTATGGTATATCTTCTTAAGGTGGTAAAACCCCAAGGTCTTGACTTGAAATTACTGCAGAATCAAAATTCTCCTGCTTAATGCATGAACAACCTTGTTAGCATTTCCAAAAATATGTTTAATGACAAAAGTGAAAATTTTTCATAAACTCTATCCACTTAGCATGTCTTTGATTTAACTTCTCTTGTATGGTTATGAATTGCAAAGCGTGATTATCGCTATACAAGACAAATTCTTTCGGTACGAGATAGTGCCTCCATTTCTTCAAGGCTTGAATTATGGCATATAATTCTTTGTCGTATGTGGAGTACTTCTTTTTAGCTTCATTCAACTTCTCACTAAAATATGCAACAGGTTTGTTGTCTTGGATTAAGATCACTCTAATTGCAACTCCACTTGCATCGCATCTTACCTGAAATGTCTTTCTGAAATCCAGTAGGACCAAAATCGATTGTTCAGTTATTTTCTCCTTCAATATGTTGAAGCTCCTCTCAGCCTCTTCTGTCCATTTGAAAGACTTGTGTCTTTTCTTCACTGTATCCATCATTTGAGCAGTAATCCCACTAATATTTCTGATGAACTTCCGATAGAAACTTTCTAATCCATGGAAGCTTCTTACCTCAAAGATATTCTTTGGTGACGACCGTTCTCTGATTTCTTTCACCTTTTCGGGATCCATCTTCAACTCATTTGAAGAAATGACAAAACCCAAGTAAATGAGTTATGCTTTCATGAAAGAAGAATTTTTCATATTAATCAACAACTTCTCTTGCTGCAACATCCTCATCAACAATGTCAAATGTCTCAAGTGATCCTCCTTAGTCTTGCTAAACACCAGTATATCATCCAGATATACGATCACAAAATTACCAATGAAATCTTTTAACACTTCATTCATCAACCTCATAAAAGTACTCAGGGCATTCGTTAAGCCAAACGACATAACAAGCCTTTCATATAACCCCTCATTTGTCTTTAATGTTTTTTTCCACTTATCACCTTCCCTCATCCTTATCTGGTGATATCCACTTTTCAAATCTATTTTTGAAAAATAGTTAGCTCCACTTAGGAAATCCATCAAGTCATCCATCCTTGGTAATGGAAATTTGTATCCAATGGTGATCTTGTTTATGGCCCTCTATTCAGTACACATTCTCCATCCTCCATCCTTATTTGGACTTAATACAGTTGGCACTACACATGAACTCAATCTTTCTCTGACCAATCCTTTGTCTAACAGATCCTGAACTGGTCTCTTCACCTCCTCATTCTCTTGAGGTGTCAATCTGTACGCTTCTTTATTCAGCAGGCTTTCTCCTGGTATCAAGTCAATGTGATAACTAATGCTTCTGATAGGTGGAAATCAGTTTGGAAACTCATCCACTACTATATCAACAAAATTCTCTAGCAGTTCCTGAACTTCCTCAGGAAAATATTCCATTGAAGTACTGGTAAGGATAACCCTCATCTTCCTCACTACAAAAAATTGCATCTCTTGTTCCTTATTTACTTCATTTAGGAGTTCCTTCCCACTCATGAGAAGTATGCTCACGTTGGCTTCATCCTTCACCTTCTTTTCTTCAATTTGAAGCAACATGTGTGTCCTACCATTCTTCTCTAAGGTGTAAGTATTCTTGCTTCCATCATGAATAACATTCATGTCATACTACCACGGTCTTCCAAACAAAACATGACATACATCCATGGGAATCATGTCACACATAATTTCATCTCTATATTCTCCTATTTTAAATTCAACCAAGCATTGTTGAGTGATTGTTACCTGATGACCTTTTTGCAACCATGAGAATTTATACAATGTCAGATGTGCAGTCATCTTCAACTATATATTTTGCACCATCTTCGTGGATACTAAGTTGTCAGTGCTCCCACTGTTAATTATCACCTTGCAAACCCTCTCCTTTGTTTTGTAAGCTATCCTGAACAAATTGTTTTGTTGTGCTTGTTTTTTAGTTTCTGGCTCTTGCTTCAAAAGAACCTTCTTCATCATCAAGGATTTCCCATCCTCTGCACCTTCTGCCTCAACATATTCTGCGCTTCCAAAATGTGAGCTTCATGTCCTTTATTCCTCTTGGGACAATCCCAAGACATGTGTCATGTTTTTCCACAAGCACAACAACTTACTTCTCCTCCTTTGCCTCTTCCTCTTCCTCGGGGAAACAAGTTTCTACCACCACTCTGCCTTCCTCGAGAACTTCCTCCTCTTTTAGAGTGACTATATGGTTTCTTTGCCTCATCCTTTGGATTTTGTGCTTTATCCTGGGAAACTCCTTTGCCTCTGTTCAAACTTCGACCTCTGTTTTGTTGACTCTGCTTCCTATTCAACTTATCTTCTGCCTTCAATTCCATTTGATACATGTCCTCTACTGCCCTGACTATCACCATGATGATTTCATCCTGGATATAATATTTTAGGCCATTAATGTATTTGGCAACTTTCTCCTCGTCCCTCTCTCTCTGTCCAGCTCTAATGTTCAATTTGTAGAATTCCTCTGTGTACTCCTTCACAGTCAATCCTCTCTGTCTCAGGTTCTACATCCTCCTGAAAAGACTTATATGATAATCCTTGGGTATGAATTTCTCCTTAAGCTTGTCTACCATTCGATCCCAACTCTTGATATTTTTTTTCCCTTGCTCCTCCTATCGGCCTGTAGTTCATCCCACCACAGTGTTGCATGTCCTTTCAACCTAGTGACATCATGTCTTACCTTTTTCTCCTCTTCGACATCCTCATAGTCGAAATACTTATCCATTGATCATATCCAACCAAGAAATTCTTCTGTGTCTAAATTTCCTTCATACATAGGGATGTCAACCTTTGCTCTGGCACCCAATTTGACAACCGCTTTCAGTAAGTGTTCTTCCGCAACATCTTCAGCTACAGCTTCTTTGACTTCTACTTCTTCAATTTCTTCCTCGCTAACTTCTCCAGCATCAAGCGCTCTCCCTTGTGATGTATCCATGGCATCCAACCTTGCACGTAGTTCTCTCATCTCCCTTTCCATGTCTTTGTTGGCCGCAGGTGGCTCAATACATATTCTAGGCAGCATTGTGCTGACGCTTCTGATACCCTTCGTCGATATCAATTTACCTTTCTCCCTACAAAATTCAATTATGTACTCGCTCTGATACCACTTCTGGCACATACCCCCTTCCCTCCAAAGGTCTGCTTGACCTCCCAGTCTTGGATCATTTAAAATATTGAGTCGAAGTGACTCTTTAGGTCCCTTTTTCCTCCTGGTGACCATGGCTATGACCGTGGGCCTATCCCTTCACAACTCAGGCTTCGGGGATATTCCAAACTCTTCTGTCTCTTCTTCTCAAAATGCACTACTTTGAATCTCTGAGCTCTCACCATGTGTATCCTCAAATCTACTGGCCCCATTATGGTTTAGGTTTCACAACTTCGCGAAAATCTAGGTTTCTCGCCCGCGAACCTCTAGACTTCTAATTCCCAAACTCCCCAATCCATTGCCACATGCTCCTCTCGCAATCAATGACTAATATCCATTTGCAACTTCGGACTTCAAGACCCTACACTTACACTTATTCCAGATTTCCTGAACCATGAAATGCCGAAACACCCTATGACTATCCTCCTCGTAGCTTTACCAAATCTGACGGTCTGGAATTGTTCACCTCCCTCAGTGATGAATCTGTCCACTGATTTTCAGTGAAGACTTCAGGGAATTCTTTCCTTGAAGATTTCCACCGCTCTCCCTCCTAAGCTTAACTTACTTGGATTTATTTGGTTCCTCTGAACAATCTCTCTGACACTTAGTTGAAATCTTGATCTGTGCACACCTTGCAACATATTTTCATCCACAACTTAACTTCTCCTTGTGTGTGGTTTCACACCCCTTGCGACTATTCTCCAACCACTTTTGTTTATGTGACTAAAATCAAGCTACTCTCCTGAGCTTTTGATTCTGAAAACTCTATCACGCACTCCTTGCGAACATCAATGTACTATTTTCACACATAAGTTTCACTCTAACTCTCCTAAGCTTCGAGTCGATACAGACTCGGTCACACACTCCTTGCGGACACTATGCACACCTTGCACTCGCTCAATGAAGATAAAAAATTGAAATTTATTCACCCTTCACAGTGACTCATACATTTGACAGAGAAAATGTAGTCATGGATTCAAGAACAAGAAGTAATAGAGAATTGAACAATAACAAAAAGACTACCATTCATTCAGGCAGACACATAACAACACACATTTGGAACAATATTCTTCTGTTATATTCATTCAACTGAAACTTACATACATTCATACATTGTTCTTCACTACTCCTTAGCACATACACTGCTAATCGACTATCTTCTATCAGTATCCTTCCAACAACAACCACTACTGGGCAATATTACAAAGCTTTATACAAAAGGGGAGCTCTTCAAGCCTTTCCCTCCAACTACACTACGCTATCTTATCGGAATTAAATTCTATCAACTACTTAACATCTATTACAATAAATATCGAGTCAGACAGATAAGACCGAAAGCTCTAGATCTGTGCTGCAATATTTCGCATTAAACGAAATACATATCCCCATCGATCTTACGCGATGTCTCAACCTACGATCATTAAATATATTCATATCTCAAAAGTTTTGTCAGATATTAAATTAATACATTGATCTTTGAAATTCAAAATGTTTCAAAATATGCACTAGTGTGCCTAGCTGTCTCTCACTTGTGCTTTGCTGGTGATGCTCCTGGATGAGGAAGTAACATTGTTTCTTTTGGTTCTAAATTAAATTCTTTTAGAGATTTCCTCCAAGGTGATTATGAACATGAAGAAGGGTTTTATAAAGACGCTGTCACTAAATTTATTTTGAAATTTGCAAATATGACTAAAATGAAAAGAAAATAAGAAGGTTTACCTTCTCCTTCTTGGATAAAACAATTAAAGGCTTGATGGCTCAAGAAGATAAAGATTCTAAAAGAAATTATTGAAGAATGTGATGTTGTGGTTACTAAAATGGAGGGATTGTACAAAAGATTAACTAAAATGGACTTGGTCGGAACTACAAGAGAAGTACAAGACCCAAAATTAATATTAAATTCTATATTTATGACAAGAGATAAATTTAAGAAGGAAGTGGAAATATTAAAGGGTCTTTCAGCCAAAAAATTCAATAGTATCATTGAATATAATGAAATTGAGTTTGAAGATTGGTTGGTGAAATATGCAAACAAAAATGAAGATATGGAAGATATGCTTCATCAAACTTCATTTGACCTAAGAGACTAAGAGGAAACACTATTTGATATAAAAATTAAACATGAAATAAATATAGCCCCAATGAAACATTATAAAGGAACCTTAATCAAGATTACAGAGGAAAATCAAGAAGAAATAGTTAGTGTCGAACATGAAACCATCATCAAGGAAAATATAAGGACACCAATAACACATAATGAACCATGAGAGATTCCATCAAAGTAAGTCTACATTGATTACATCCTATTCTTCCCTTTCAGAATTCATCCAGTTATATTTTGTCTTTCTTGAGAAGAATATAATCGAGTTATGATTGCATCCTTTATCTTCTTTTCAAGTCCCATTGTTTGTTTTTTTCTCCATATTTATTCATTATTCTATAATATTTTCTTGTACATATATTTTATGGTCCATGGGAGCCCCAATCCTATTCTATTTATAGACAAATGCCTTTTATTTTCTAGACTGTAAAAGACTATATTTTTGAGAAAATCCCAGAGAACTATTTTAGAGTTAGTTTTAACTGTATCTTGTAACTCTGAGCTTTTGAGTATGAGATATTAAAAATTAACTTATCAAACTCTGTTTTTTATTTTAATTAAATTACTCTTTCAAAGTTCTCTAATGTGTGGACCATACGTTCCTTTTAAGTGTGATAAAAAATATTTTTGAAACTGTGATGGATGTGAGGATCATTTCATTATTTTCTGAAATATGTTATTTAATGTAATTTCTGCAAATATTGTAAATAGATATTCCTGGTCCATTTCACATGAATCCTTTGTGTGTATATTTCTTATTTTCTTGAGTGATAAAGATTTGAGATTTTTTATTTTACAATTCCCCATTATATATTGATGTTCCAAGATACTTAAAGATAATATTTAAAGAAGTTTATAAGGGAGTACCACCTCTATAAAAATGAAGGGGGATTTTTAATCCTCATGAGGTTTTTGTTTCTATCCTAACATATTCAAACATCAACATTTTTGGAGACCATACTGGGGGAAAGAACAAAAAAGACAGTTTTTACACAAGAATTATTTATGACTCATCCTCAATCCAACCAAACCTAGTTTTGGGTTGGATTAGGAAATAAAATGATCATTTTGCATCAATTATATGATCTAGTGTTGACAACATCTCAAAATCGTGAAGAAATTGAAAGATCTTGGAAAACCCTTTCCCAAGAGGAAGAAAGAAAAAATGCAAGAAGACAAATACAAAGAATCCTAGATAGAGATTGAAATTGGAAAAATACAAGGGCCCAATAACAAGGAGTAAAAGAAAACAACTTGAAAGAATCGAAGAAAGGTCAAGTGTAAACAAAGAAGAAGATCAAATCATGGCTGCCAGAGAAGAAAGAAATCAAGAGCCTCCTGAGAATCGTGAAGAAAGAAGACACAAAATTTCATAGAGAAGGGTTAGAAATATCCCTTTAAATATTTATGGTGAGCAACATAAATTTCCAAACCTTCCACAAGGGTTGTTACCAACATTCCCAGGAGATGGATCAGTCGATCCAAAGAAACACATGGAAATTTTTTTGAGCTTGTGTGAGATCCATTTGGTTGAACATGATGATGTGATGGTTCAATTATTTCTTCAAACATTGACAGACCAAGCCAATGAATGATATATGTCTCTTCCAATAAATTCAATTTCTAATTTTGATGATTTAGTAGGCATGTTTATAACCATGTATGCTCCTCCAAAATCATATCATACCCTACTTACAAAATTCACCCAAGTCTGTTTGAAAAAGGGTGAAAGGATCTCAGTTTTTTATTTTTTATTTTTAAGAACTCTTAGTAAAATACAAGAAAATCAGAGACCAAATGATCCGGTCATACTAGGATTCTAATAGAATGCAATTCCTTCACATGTCAAATTTTCCATCAGAGATTCAAAAATTGAGGATTTAAATGTAGCAATGAATAAAGCAACAGAAATGGAAGAGATTATGCTTGAGACTGATGTACATTTAGATATAACTTTTGGTATATTTCAAAGAGAAATGGATACACTCAATAACTCATATCAAGGAGCATCATCTTAAAAAATAATTGAAGATCAAAGAACAAGAAACATTGGATATCGAGGAATTGGCGGAGGGATACTCAAAGGAGTAATTCCTAATGTAAAAAATGATCTAGTAGCGACGCAAGAGACTAAACAAAGAATGCAAATATAATAGATGAATAGAACCATCAGACAAATGCGAAATGAATTGATGAGATTAAGGAGAAACACAAATTTTCCTCCTAATCCAAGAATGCTTATTCAGGAACAAAGGAGAAATCCAATTCAATAAAAAATGATTAGATGTGATGGTACCACTAATTAACTCAGACAAAGGGTGCCAAGAGTGCCAAATCCAAATGCAGTAATATTATAAGATGTTTTTGAAGACCAAAATATTGATCAAGAGGTTGATTACATTCAAGAGGAAAGTGTTGAATATGTACAAATGGATGAAGCCTAGCCATCCATGTATATATTTAATGAGAAAGAAGAAAATGATATATCATAAGAAAATGTTGTCCAAACAAGGGAACAAGTAAATAAAACAAAATACAGTGCAGGAACAGAGAAGAAAAATTCAAGACCAAATGTGAAAAAAAAACAAGCAACAACTAGTTGTAAATTCAACAAGAAATTATCCACAGAAGACATCAAATGTAATAGATGATCTATCAAAATTAAGGATTACTTTTCCATTCATGGAAGTTGTGAAAATTCCCAAGCAGAGGAAAAATATCCTTAAATTTTTAGATGAGCCAAGTCATAGAATGGAAGTTGTTGCATCAAGATCAAAGTAATAGCCAAATGATTCAAGATGAAGATGAGAAGGTAGATTCCCACATTTATATATCATTATAGAAAACCACATCATTGTCCTTCATAATTGCATGATTGATACTGGAGATACAAACAATATCATGCCATTATCAGTGATGGAAGCACTTGAGATGGGATGCACCAAGTATTATGAAACCAGAGAGAGTATTTATGCCATTGATTCAAGACAAGTCCCAGCATATGGAGAACTCAAATATTTTTATGCTTGAATAACTATTTCCCTACATATCACAATTGTATTCAAAATTATAGTGGTTGACCTTCCTCTGGCTTATGGAGTGGTCCTTGGTAGATATTGGTTTGCATTAATTGGATGGTATATCATAAATAATGGGAGTTGCATGATGTTTCCCAATAAATATGGAACAATGTTGAGGGTTCCACGGGAACCAAGAAAAATATTCTCCTTTAAGAAAAAGGACAATGAATTGATGAAAGGCTATGTCGATGACAGTATAGGGAATTATTTCGTGTTGGACTCATAACAATAAGACGTGTCAAAAAATGAAGAAGCAAGTTCTTTCAAAGAATTTTGGATAATTTCTTTTGATGGTGCATTTTCTAGTTCAGGGAGTGGTGTTGGAATTGTGCTCAAAGGTACTGATTCAATAAGACATCCATATGCCATCAGATTGGGATTTCCTTGTACACATAATGAAGTAGAATATGAAACATTGATTTGGGGGATGATTTTCGCATTGGAAATCAAAATTGAAAATTTGATTATAACAAGTGACTCTGAACTAGTTATAAATCATATTACTCAAAAATATAAGATCAAAAAATAAATATTGAAATTATATGCAGAAAGAGTAAATGAACTGATAATTTCATTTAGTTCATTCAATATATCTTTCATCCCTAGAGAAAGGAATAAGAAAGCAAAATATTTGGCACTTGTTACATCATTGTTTAATCTGGATGATTCTCAAAATAAAAATACTTTTCAAGTGAAAAGAATCTTCCCTCAGTTCCTGAAAACCAGGATTATATTCAAGTATTTGAGAATGATGAACAATTGAATGTTTTTCTTGCCAATGCAGGTGAAATTGGAGAAAGTATTGCATTCATTTCAAAAATTTGTGTTAAATATGAATCTTTATTCACAAAAGATGATCAGACCAAACATCTAAAAGAAGAAGAATCTATACGAAAGATACAACAAACTCAAAAGATAAACTTTGAAACTGAAATTTCTCCAAACTATTTGAATCTTGGGACTGATTGCACACCAAAAGAAGTTGATCAATATACTGCTTTGTTTAAAGAATATTTTGATATTTTTGCATGGAGCTATGTTGATCTCAAAGCTTATTATAAATAAATATTTCAGGATATCATAACACTAAAATAAGGGACCAAGACATTTAAGCAAAAGTTGAGAATAATAAACCCCAAATTTGAATCCCTTGGTGAAAACATAACTTGAGAAATTGAAAAAAGCTGGAATAATTTTTCCAATCAGACATTCGGAATGGCTTTCCAATCCAGTGATTGTAAGGAAGAAAAGTGGGTAAATTCACTTATGTGTTGATTTTCGATATTTAAACAAAGCAAGTATAAAATAAAATTATCCCCTGCCAAACATGGAAATGTTACTCCAACAAGTCACTGGTTCAACTCTCATGTCCATGTTAGATGGATTCTCAATATATAATCATGTTCTTATTGCAGAAGAAGATAGGTTGAAAAATGTTTTGATCACACCATGGGAGACATATGCATATGTCTACATGCCATTTGGTTTGAAAAATGCTGGAGCAACTTTTCAGAGGGCCATGGATAGTTCCTTCAAAGATCTAATTGGCAAATTCATGGCTTATTACCAATATGATCTCACTGTATACTCCAAGATAAAAGAAAAACATATTGGCCATTTAAGAGAAGTATTTGAAATATGTAGATTATTTGGAATTTCTCTAAATATCAATAAGTGTTTATTTGCATTATTTGAAGGAAAATGATTAGGACACATAATCAACAAGGAAGAAATTTATATTGATCCTGAAAGAGTAAAGGATATTAATGAATTAGATCCACCAACATAAAAAAGGGAGTTCAATCATTCTTTGGAAAAACTTTTTTTTTGAGAAGATTTGTTCCATATTATGCAACAATTATCAAACCAATAAATTTGTTTCTTAAAAAGGACAAAATATTTTAATGGGTTGAAGATATTCAACGATATTTCAATAATATCAAACATGCAATTACAACTGCCCCAATATTGATAAGCCCACATTTTAACAAATATTTTATTATATATTCTTTTGCTTTCGAAGAAGTTATTGCTTCCATTCTCACACACAAAAATCTTAAAGGAGAAGAACTCCCGATAAGCTTCATGATTAAAACCTTGCATGATTAATCATTGAATTATTCAGATATAGAAAAACAAGCACTTTCCTTAGTAAAGGAAGTAGGTCAGTTTAGAAATTACATAGTATCTTCTCATGTCATAGCATATGTTCCATCTTCTCCAGTGAAAATTCTTCTCAATCAACAATCAAGAGAAGGGAAATGGGAAAATTGGCTTGCCAAAATCCAGGAGTATGACATTGAGATCAAGCCAATGAAAGCATTCAAAGGACATGGGTTGTTTAATCTTATTGCTGGAAATGATTCATTAAATGGGACCATATCAATTTCGCCAAGAAAATCTATATCAACTCATGAATGGTATAAATATGCAATTTTCTATTTAAAATCAGGCCAATTCCCAAATGGCATGTCACCAAGAGAAAGGAGGGATTTAAAAATGAAATTGAATCAATATGTACTAGTTGTCGAGGTTTTGTTTCATAGAAATTTTGACAAAATGTTGTTAAGATGTGTTGATGCAATGAAGGTTATGGAACTAATGAAATAATTTCATGAAGGAATTTCTGGTGGTCACTTTGCACCCACGACTATTGCACATAGAATAATAAGATATGGTTATTAGTGGTCATAAATTTTCAAATATTCATATGAAAAAATAATAAAATGCATTTCTTGTCAAACAATTTCAGGAAGAATGAAGAAGGTTGCAATGCCTTTTCAACCTATATCAGTAGAAGAACCATTTTCACAATGGGGACCTGAAGTTGTTGGACCAATGAACCAAAATCAAGTAGAGGCCATTCATATATTCTCACTGCTACATATTATTTCACAAAATGGCAAGAAGCAATAAAATTAAATATGACATACTCAGAAGAACTTATAAAATTCCTCAAGGATAATATTCTATCAAGATTTGGAGTTCCAGAAAAAATTATTAAAGATAGCGAATCAATATTCATTGGATCAAAATTTACCAAATTTTGTGGAGAGAGTATTAGAATGGGACAGTCATCAAATTATTATCCTCAAGGAAATGGCCTGGTCAGGTCTACAAACAAAACTTTAGTCCAAATCCTCAAAAAAACTATTGATAAAAAAAATTAAAAAATGGCATTTAAAATTAACAGATGCATTATGGGCAAGTAGATTGACACCAAAGGACAACACTAGCATATGTCCATATGTATTGGTGTATGGAAAAGAGGCTAGAATTCCAATCAACTTGGAAATAAATGCTTTAACATATGTTGTAAACATTGAGCATCCAGAAGAAGTCTCTCCAATACATAGTAGATATAATCAACTGATCAAATTGGGGGAACAACTATCCAAAGCATTGAATAAAATGAAACAAAGGAAACAAAGTGTCAAAAGTTATCTTGGTCAAGGTACAACAATGGAATTTTTTCAAAAAAGGGAATTAGTAACACTGTGGAATAAAGCCAAAGAAAAACCTTCTATGCATACAAAATTTGAATCATTATGGATTGGGCCATATGTCATTGAAAATATATTAGGTTTCAATTATTATATGCTAAAATACATGAAGGGGACAATGCATATGTTTCCAGTTAATGGCCAAAACCTCAAACGTTTCTTTGCCTCATTAATATTTCTCTTATCATTACATAGTCTTTTATTTTTCTTCTTATACTTTTGGTAAGTTTACTTTTTATTTTATTGACTCCATTTCCCAATGGAGAAGACATCTTGTTTTCAAATTCTGGTTTTCTCAGTAACCCATGGAGGGTTACTGTCCCACAATTGGAGCCAATCGTTGACTTGTATATACGCTTTTCCTCATCCTTTCGTTTTCCTTTTACTTAGAAAATTCTTGGCCCCTGGTGGGTTCATAATCTCTTTACCACAATTCCGTGTTATACAAATTTCACTTATTTTCCTCCATTGTATTCATAATGAACCATGACTTAGCCATAATTCAAGAACTTTCTTTATAACCGTGGGTTCGTGGACTCATAGATTCATTTAATCACCTCTTATTTTCCTTTTTATCCGTTATTACCAAAACAAACTTTCATTTTTTCCGTGATCCTCATTTTGAGTTCTATACTTAGAACATTTATGATCTTCTTCACCCCGGGTTCACACGTCCCAAGTATTGAATAATTTATCTTTTATGAGTCTGATTGATTTATTTTTTTCATCCTTATCCTCGAGCAATACTTAGCCATATTTCCATGTTATGGTGGGTTCGTAGGCTGACGGACTTGTGGGTTCACCTCCTGATCCTTTCAATGTCCAAATCCCCACCGTAGTGTGTCTGTTTCTTTGTCATTCTTTTTGAGATACATTAAATGCCAATCCCATGGAAGATAACTGCCAATTAAATCATGAAAAGGTAATTATTAATGGTAGAAATATCAAGGCAATATCATTTAATTTGCATTAATTTATTCATTGAAAAAAGGGTTTAAGCCATATTACCAATAAAAAAACTTCATTTCAAAATAATTTTTCTAAGGAAGTATACTACAATCCACCAACTTCATTAGAATGGCTACTAGAAGACAATAGTTATGTGGAGATACACTGAATATTTTTGGTCAAGAAGACTAAAATTTTCGATGGTCAAGATATTACTGGTACTATGCTACTTTTCCCTTACCTGGAAGAAATGAGAACAAAATATGGACATCAGTAATTTCTCTAGTTGGATGTGTTCCTGAAGTATTTGACTTTAAGGAAATCATCTCCTGGTGCGCCAATAAATTCCTGTAAAGTCGAAGGGTTATTCCTTCAAAGAGAACCTCCCATTTCCTTAGTGTCATTGGTTTTCAGAAAAATGTTGAAGCATCTAGAGCCTACTATTACTTTTAAGGGAGGAGAAGCAAGTAGTTTCCTCAAGAACAAAAACAATGGATTGGATCTTTTACAAGAATATTTAGAGGATCCCATGACAATGTCGGTTGATATATCTATAATTCAGGTTATCTTGTTGAAGAACCCTTATCGATAAGTTGCATGGATTTTTACTAGAATTACTGGTCAAGAATCCACGGAAAACATTCCTCACTTGGACCTCTATATATTATATTTTACAATTCATGAAAAAACTATCTTTGATTGGGGAAAAATCATCTTTGTTGAAATTTCTTCACAAATTTCAAATTTCAAGAAAGAAAATAAGTTCTATATGGATCTTACTTGATATTTTCTATTACTTCTTTCCATGTATTCAAAAATTTGACTTTCGAGAAAAGGGTAAATTGCAAAATCGACCCAGTAACTATGTAGTATCAGGCTCCGTGGAGATAGAAATAGACTTATTCATTTTATGAAGTATACAATGAATTTGTGATTGTTTTCAAGAAACTTCTTTTTGGATAGAATACAACTAGATTTTCATTAGAAGTAGCGACCTTTCTGAACTAAAGGGGGACTTTGGAAAAAGTGGAATATCATAATGTGAATAGATTTTTTGGTTCCTGTGGAATTCCTTTCTTTATTCCTTATTACATTTCAGACAAAGTATTTGTTATTGAATTTGCTAGGAAATATAGTTTCTGGTTGCACTTTTTTCATGAGAAAAGAAAGAGGAAATTTATCGTGTTTCCATTGAAAATTGGATAAATTATATTAAGAGGCATTGCAAAAATTGATGAATACTCAACTCACTTGAACCAGTGCAATATGAAGTATGTAGAAGAGATCATGGGCTTCAACCCAAGTCATATATTTGTTGATCATATGACACTAGTTGGATTCAATAACACATTTATCAATACACTTATGTTTCAAGAAGAGGAAGGTAATATTAATGATGCTCCAATGCAGTCCGTTGATGATATTAAAATCATGATAAGATTGACAGCGCAGTATAAACAAAAGGGAGAAAGATCAAATGAAGGAGATACTCAATCTCCTATGGTTTTACAAAAAATATTCCAATAAAAACATAGTCTTCAAGCAACAACATCACAACAAAAAAGTGTTTCAAAGAATAATTTGGGTGCTGGGGGTGATAAAAACCCTCCACAAGGAAAAATCAAAAATCCCCATCGGCTTCAAGTAATGAGAAAAATAAATAATTCTCAGCGAGAAGAAGTGAAACAACCTATATATGAAAATGATATATCTCTTGAGGACATGGACTTGGAGGTTGATATTTAAAATATTCATTTCCCTAATGAAGAACAAAGGTTGCAGGAAAGTCAACAAGTTGCAGTTGAACTCGCTACACGAGAATAAGATTTTTTAGAAGAAGAATCAGTTTCCATATAGAATGATTTGTTTGACAAAAATATATATAAAGTTAATATTTGAAGGGTTTGACCCAAAAAATAAAAAGGGAAAATATCATTACGAGTATGATCTCAAGAAATTACTTCCATCTGGAATTGCTAAGATAAAGAAAATAACATGGGATGTTTTAGATGTTTCAATTGATGATATGAAAGCACAAAATGCAAAACTAAAGGAAATAATTAAAGAGTTGGAATACACTTTGATGCCGGCCCCTACCCTTGCAAGTCCATTGGGTATTGTTCAACTTGGAACATAAGATTTAAAATTGAAAGGAGCATCAAGTTTATTAGTCATTGTTAGAAAAATTGTTGAAGAAAATATTAAAAAGAGAATGTATCTTATTATGCAGGCATGGGATGTTGGAAGTAACATTGTTTATTTTGGTTCTAAATTAAATGCTTTTAGATACTTCCTTAAAGGTGATTATGAACATGAAGACAGGTTTTATAAAGATGCAGTCACTAGATTTATTTTGAAAGTTACAAATATGACTGAAATGAAAAGAAAATAATCAGGTTTACTTTCTCCTACTCGAATAAAACAATTAAAGGCTTTTTTGGATCAAGAAAATAAATATTTTATAAAAGAAATTATGGAAGAATATGATGTTGTGGTTACTAAAAAGGAGGGATTTTACAAAAGATTAAATGAAATGTACTTAGCCGAAACTATAGGAGAAGTACATGACTCAAAATTGATCTTAAATTCTATACTTATGACAAGATAAGAATTTCATCAGGAATTGGAAATATTAAAGTGTCTTTCAGCCGAAAAACTCAATAGTATCATTGAATATAATGAAATTGAAATTGAAGATTGGTTGTTGAATTATGCAAACAAAAATGAAGATATTGAATATATTCTTCGTCAACTTTCATTTGGCCTAAGAGACTTGAATGGCATACTATTTGATATCAAAATTAAACATGAAACAAATGTAGGCCCAATGAAAGATTATATTGAAGAGTGGTTAAAAGGAGCCTTAATCCAGATTATGGAGGAAAATCAAGAAGCAACAGTTAATACCGATCATGAAACCGTCATCAAAAAAAATATAAGGACACCAACAACACATAAATGAACCATGAGGGATTCCATCACAATAATTCTACATTGATCACGTCCTCTTCTTCCCTTTCATAATTCATCCAATTATATTTTATCTTTCTTGAAAAGAATATAACTGAGTTATGATTGCATCATTTATCTTCTTTTCAAGTCATGTTGCTCGTGTTTTTCTCCAACTTTATTCATTATTCTCTCATATTTTCTTGTACATATGTTATATGGTCCATGGGATCCCCAATCGTAGTCTATTTATAGACGATCGCCTTTTATTTTCCATACTGCAAAATACTATATTTTTGAGAAAATCCTAGAGAACTATTTTGGGGTTAATTTTAACCGTGTCTTGTAAATCTGAGCTTTTGAGTATGAGATATTTAAAATTAACTTATCAAACTCTGTTTTTTATTTTAATGGAAGTACTCTTTTAAATTTTTCTAATTTGTGGGCCATATGTTCTTTTCCTTTTAAGTGTGATAAAAAATGGTTTTGAAACTGTGATGGATGTGATGATCATTTGATTATTTTCTAAAATCTTTTATTTAATTTACTTTCTGCAAATATCGTAAATAGAAATTCTTGGTCCATTTCACAGGAATCCTTTTTGTGTATATTTCTTATTTTCTTGAGTGATAAAGATTTGGGATTTGTTATTTTACAATTCACCATTTATATATTGATGTTCCAAGATACTTAAAGACAAATCTTTAAACAATTTTACAGAGGAGTACCACCTTTATAAAAACAAAGGGGGATTTTTAATCCTCATGAGGTTGGTGTTTCGATCCTAACAGATTCAAACATCAACAAGGAAAAATATAATACTATATGATTTAAGAAGAAAAGGAAAAGGAATAGGAGATAATGATATGGGGACCAAGATAAACCATTTGAAAATAGAAATAAAAATAAAGGGTGATAACAAGTCACTATATAGTGATTCTAGGAGGATCATGTGCCTAATTTTGTAGGGGGGAAGGTAAAGGAAAGGATTATCTTGAAAAATATTTAACATGACAAGGGGAAGATTGAGATAAGCTACCGTGAGGAAAATGATAGGGTACAAGATTGAATGGATTAGGTTAGGTATAATTAAAAAGGTGGGTAAAGAATTTCCCTAAATAACATAGGGGATGAAGGAAGTGAAGGAGTTTCCCCAAGTGGGAAAAGACAAGGGAGGTCCATGACCAAGTGAAATCATGAGCATGTGAATAAAATCATGTTAAAATATCAATAAATAGAGGAAAGGTCAATTGGTAAACATGTAAGGTTGGAGAAGAAATCACCAATAGGGTGAGATGGGGTAAGAAAATGGATATTGGGCTAAGGGGGGAACCCTAGTTAAAATGCCAATTTAAGGAAGGGGGCATGTGTTGGATCATGTTGTCATTGATGCCAATGGTTTGATTAATTGATTTCA
>JASDQU010818651.1:0-10070 GCA_032191745.1 Picea mariana | reverse complement strand
AAGTGGTTAACCCTAAAATAAGGAAAATAGGTTAAGTGACCTAGAAATGGATTAAGTAACCTAAAAATGGGTTAAGTGACCTAGAAGATGAAAGTATAAATAAGATAGATATGGTGTCTTGTAAATCATCCTTTTTGTGGATCAATGGAGAGATTCTTGTGAGAGAATATTATTGGTGTGGATCTCTTGAGCATGATTGAAGATCTATTCTGAGGAAGAGAGTGAGAGGAGGATCTCATGGATGCATCAAAGTTTCGGCAATGTCGAAGATCTTGACGGCAAAATTCTCGGAGCTTCAGAAACCCTAGTTTCTAAGGTATACGCGAGTTGTCTGTGTATAGGGTGGGTATGCATTGAAGGTATACGCGGGATGACTATGTATAGGGAGCGTATAGTGGATAAAATCATGGATATTTGTGTTTGAGCTAGTGCCAAGCTCTTAGATGATGAGGCAGGTTCCAGATCTGCATTTTATGGGCTCAAATCTATCACTGAGACACTGGTATGGTTACATTACTGTCTTGATGGATACTATTTTTTGATGTGTTGTGAATTCTTAGGGAATTCTTTGTATGGATTCTATGATATGGTTCAGTTTGGATGATTTGGTTGATGGAGTGATCAGTACTCTTGTGATTAAGATACTAGTTGTTTATACATGATTGAGAGAGCATTCATATTGATTTGTTATGGAGCATGAGAAAGCTATTGGAGAGATTGGATGTGTTGTGACTGGTTGGTGGTTAGATTGGACAGTCAGAGACATAAGAGAATGATATATTGATTGCAGAGAATCTGAGTTGATCTTGAAGGACAAACCCTAACAACTCAAAAGGTATACACAGGTTTTTGTATACATTGACCACGTGCATACATGAGCTGTAGTGAGCCAGGGCATGTGCATAGGCTGGCTGCACTACTGACAGGCCGTGTACCTATTGACAGATTGTTATCTGTTGAGAATTTTTCCCTTAGCTCAGTTGGTGCTAAGTGTGTAAGATGAGTCTTGCATTATAGAGTTGGTGCTCTTGTAGAGTTGTACTCTATTCAGTTGTTGTTGATAAACCCCGAGATTGTTGTCCATAATAAAAATAAAAATTGTACATACATCTTGTGTTCTTTGTCTTCTTTGTAGTGATGACTTGATGATGATATATTGTTGATATATCTTGTTGATATATCGTCTCATCTAACTGGTTATAAATGGAAGCAATGGGTAATGAATAAATGTTGAATGTTAACTAAGGAGTTTTTGTAAAGAGGGAAGCTTTTGGGAAAAACATCCCCACACTCATTCACACCTCCCCTCTAAGTGTGGTAGGTGTGTCCAAAAATTGGTATCAGAGTCGACCTTCTCTGCAAGCCTTAACAAGCTTGAAGGAGATCCATAGACACACAAATGGATGGTGAAGTTCCAATCCTTGATGAGGAAAACTATTATACTTGGAGAATAGAGATGAGACTACATTTGAAGACAATGAGAGCAATAATTTGGAAGGCAGCCATTGGTGGATCAGTTTCATTGAAGAACAGGTCAAATTTTGCAGCTCAAAGAGAAGGAAAGAAGAATGATGCATTGGCTCTCAAGACCATTCTTAGTGGACTCTCAAGCCCTATCAAAGAGAGCATGGGACAATGCACTTCCACCAAGGATCTATGGCTAAATCTAGAGGAAACATATCAAAGCAAGAAGGAGAAAGAAGATATTGAAGATCACTCCATCAAGATCACTAAAGGTAAAGAATCTCCAAAAACTCTTGAATGCATTATTTCTAAATGTGATTTTGAAAACATTTCAAGTGAAGATAAAGAATCAAGTGATGATAGCACAAAGGAAGATCTTGAAGACATTTCAAATGAAGGCAAAGAATTATGTGTTGATGTTGGAAAAAAGGAATATCGTGAAGATATTTCAAATGAAGGTAAAGAACCCTCAAAAACCCTTGATTGCAATGATGATGATGAATTTTTCTCTACAAGTGAAGAAGAAGATGTAGAAATAGTTTGTGTAAAGTTTGATGGTATTTATCCTATGAAAATAATAGAAGAAAATCTATTAAAAATTCAAAAAGAAGTTGAAGAGGGTTTATATAGATATAGAAGTGATCTTTATTATATAGACTATAACTATCTTTCAGATAACACTAAGAAGTTTCTTAGGAGGAGTCTAAGGCACATCTTGGAATTAAAGGAAATGCTCAAGGAACAAGAAGAGAGAAATAAGACTCAATTAGAAGAAAAGGAAGAAGAGATCACAAGAATAAAGAATGGAAAAGAAGATATAAATGTAGGTGATGAGATTAGCAAAAGTTTTGAAACCATTGTCCATCTCAAGACCCAAACTGAAGAAGCCAAAAGAATAGAAGAACTATTGAAGAATCAAATAAATGAAAAGGAAGAGTTATGTTGTAAGTTAGAAGCTAAAATTGTTGACCTTAGAAAGAGGGTGTAAGTTGAGTCTTGCATTATAGAGATGGTGCTCTTGTAGAGTTGTACTCTATTCAATTGTTGCTGATAAACCCCCAGATTGTTGTTCATAATAAAAAGAAAAATTGTACATACATCTTGTGTTCTTTATGTTCCTTGTGGTGATGACTTATTGATGATATGTGTTGCTGATATATGCTGCTGATATATGTTCACATATAACTGGTTATAAATGACAACAATGGGTAATGAATAAATGTTGAATGTTAACTAAGGAGTTTTATGTAAAGAGGGAAGTTTTGGAAAAAGAGCCCCACACTCATTCACCCCCCCCTCTAAGTGTGGTAGGTGTGTCCAACAGCATGGATAGAGAAGGAATATTTTTGGGAACTTTAAATGAGATGGAGGCATGCGTGGGAGGAAGAGGGACCTAAGTCAAATGTGGACTGGAAGGAGTAATAAGAGGCATAGAAGACTACAAAGAGATAAAAAGGTTCCAAGGTAATAAAGACTAAATAATGTGAGGGATCATAGGAGGAGGGATAGGAATAATGTCTATCTTGGATACTAACCACTCATCACAATTAAAGTTTGATATGGAAGGTTCCTAGTCTAAATATGATGTGTTAAGAGGGACCATTTGATGCATCCAATCATGTAAGTATAACTGTGAGGTGGAATGTCACCTCAAACTTCAATTCAAGGAAGCGATCAAAAAGTTTTAGTTTTAGCTTCATATATACATGTTTCATGTGGAGATGTTAACACTTGTCTAGGTTCAACGTTTTTAGTGTTTATCTTGGGATATCTAGTGCTCCAATGGGTAGCCTTATTAACATATTTATTTTTAAGAGTGTGACATTCCTCCAATTTATGAGTGTTTCAATTTTGTTACCAACACCACAAGTTAAGTTTGGGTGAATATGGCATGCATTTGGTTTCTTGTGAATATATTGAATGATAAATTATTAGAGGGGTGTATTTGGAATAATGAAAATGCATTGTCATGTGACTAGAGGAACCGTCATACCTACAATGTAGAGTTGGAGGAACATGAGGTTCAATAGAAGGTTTTCCTTGAATGACCTTTGTTGAAGCATCTTGTTTAGTCTTTTCTTGTTGTTGGGAAAATTTTTAAACAAATATAATGTTTTAAATTATCCTAAGGTCAATCTCCAAAGTTTATTGAAGTTGATTGACTTTCTTGGTAATTTCGCTCACATAGGGAATCGATTCACTATATCTCCTACATGTTGTTCTTTGAGAAAGTGTTAGAGGTTGGATGCCAAATTTTTTTAATGGAAGTGTCATCAATTAGATGTTGACTTGGTTCAAAGGTGGGGTAAATATTGCATGATAAACTTAGTTTGTACTAGTATCTTAATTTGTGATGTTAGAATAATATGGTTGTATGTGTATTCCATGGTTAAACAAGTTGATGTTTAAGAAATGGGGAAGGTTTCTTTTGTTTTAAGCTATAATTTGAGGTCATTTGAACTATTTGAGGTGGCATGGTTGGATGTAAACCCTATCTAGGGCTAGTGCTTGTGAGTTTTTTGGATGAACAATTGGATAATTATTTGGAAGAAAATTTATGATGCTTATTTTGGTTGCAGTTGGGCTAGGTAAACCATTTATGTCATTTATAAAATAATTTCCATGCTAAATTGAAGAGGTTTTGATGACCTCCCGACCTATTTTCCTATAGGTGTAGATTTTAAATTCACTTTGCGTATAGCTTCAAAATTCGAGATGCTCTATAAATTTTCCCATGACCCAAAATTTCTCCGAGAAAAGTAAATAATTACTCTATCAATGCCATCAATGCTCTACATGTCCAAATTCAAATTAATATTGTCTAAAATTTTATTAGGATCTAAATCCTCCAATCAACGTGATTCCTCAGTGTGCTATCCCAGTTCCAAATCTCCTTTCGATACACAGGTGCTTAAATTTAGAACTATTCATATTCAACTCTCATCTCCTCTATATTCCACGCAATCTAACACTATAACCATGTCAAACCCTCACTCGTTGGCTCCTTTCTCATATGTTCCAACACCTTAAACCATGGGACAAAGCGCTATGACCTTGCACTTATCATCGTCATCACATTTCATTTATCAGAGAACAAATGCAACATCCAATCATCCCGACCTGACAATATCTCGAGTATCGATGTGATTAGCTCCAATCCTATATAGGACCACACTCTATGACCAGGTTCTATATCTTATCGGCACTAACAGTATTGTTGTTGACACTTTCCTATCGACAAAAAAACACAAGACTGAAACTGTCTCAATCCGATGGACTAGATCCCACTCAAAAACTATGCTCCAATGATATACTGCCACATGGTTACAACGTGTCACACTTTCACTCATGGATCCAATTGCCATGTGCCCACTTTCCATTCACTAATGCCATCTTTCCCGGTCTCTGTTAGATTCCACATGTCCTTTCCCTAGAACTGTTGATCTATTCAACTCTGAATAGATCTCGGTTTTTCATCAATATTGTTCCATCGAAGTTCCTCCAACTAATGGAATTCGACAATATGGACTCCAAAAATCACTACGGTGCTTCCATGAGTCATCATCCTATTCATTGCTTTAACTACTCCAAATAAATGTAGGCTATTGGTCAAACCTCTCCTCCATTTAACACTCTAATGGTCCTCCGACTCCAATAAATATCTCTAATCACAAGCCTCCATGTGGTCACCTCTTAATCGTTGATTTGGTCACTATTAACAATATTTTTCATTGATCAAACATATGTTCTCGTCATTGATCTTCTTTCTCCCGATCAATCATAGCCATAGATCAGACTTCCTTTGTCAGAGTATCCTTTAGAATTCAACTCTGAATATACTACTTTGAAATCCTTTTGCCACCATATCATCCTCTGAATGAAGAACACGCCTTGGTCATAGATCTAGGTAGCCCCCTCTCGAGATCTAATCTCAACCATCTAAACTTAAGAGTCACAAATGAATCCTTGGCCCGATAATCAATGATCACGATTTATTCCTTGTCTTGATATGATGACTATTATTATTCGAGACTTGGTATAAGGATTTAGCCTTTGGTTCACCTTATGTACATAGGTGAATTCAATCTTTTCTCCTCCACGACTCTACACAAGTCTGCCTCAACTGATCTGTTATCGCTTTTAGGAAATCGATCTCTTTGATGATCGATGATCACTTACGATTTGTCTTCTTTGATAAGAATATTTACCTCGTTGTATCCAGAACCTGCACACACTCATGGAAGGTATGATCTAGACTATAATAACTTCTCACATATATTATTACACATTGAAATGGAGATTCAAATGCCACATTAACACATAGAGCCTAGTAAATCCAAATAATTGTATTAACGAAATCTTGTACAACAATTTACACAAGGCCTTTAGTTTTCCTGGCTTTATTTACATTCAATTGGCCTCTACTTGCCTTTTGGCCACACTCTCACACTCTTTTTCCTAATTCTCTCACTAGATGGCCACCTTAATGTCTCGTTTCTTACAACATTTATACAATAAGGATTCTGAACTAGAATTTGTTCAGATCCATAAATTCCTCACTCACAATCCCTAGGATCCTCTAGATCTACAAAATACTCAAGAGATCTATAACTTACCCCGAATATCTCTCTAAGTCCTCACAACTCTCGAATCTTGTTTAACAAGACATATATAATTACAATCATATATTCTCAACCAAATCTCAACCCTACACATCCTTCTAGAATTCCATAAAACATAGGAATTTCAACAATTAAACAATTAAATTCAAGATCCCCCTAAGTCTAGTCAAACTAAGTTGTTTAGGAGGAAAAATGCTCCAGCATCAGGTTTGGTTGCAAATGACATTACATTTCTCTAAGTTTGACATGTTTTAAGGATAGACTTTGTTAGTAATAATATAGAGGGAATTAGGGATAAGAGATCTAGATAAAGGTGCCTCCATGACTAAGGGAAGGAAGGAAGGATGGAAAGAGGAGGAAATAATTCATTTTGGAAATGGAAATGTTGACAATAACTCCTTATTGGAGTGACCAAATTGTAGAAATGATGTTAGATAGAGGAGAGAAGGGGAGAAAAGAAAAACGAAAAGATGTTTTTTACTTAAGAAAGGAAAGGGTTGATGATTAAACTGATAAACCATACTACCATAAGGAAGAAAACCCAAGATTAAGTTTTTAGAAGGAAAGTGGAGTCACTACTTTATTTTTTTTTTTGAGAAACTAAGGAAACTAAGATGGGGAAGAAGCAATAAAGAGGAAATTTACTAAACTAAATATGAATAATTTATTATATCTAAAATTGATATTATAATTTTATGTGTGTTTTAATTAGGTTTATTATAACATCGAGTAAATAAATAAATACTTATCCAATAATATAATAATAATTATTCTTTATTAATATTTTATTTTATATAAAATTAGTATTATAATTTTATGTGTATTTTAACTAGGTTTATTAAATATTTATCGAATGATATAATAACAACATAGTTTTTATTTTCCTCTTTATTTTTGGTGACATAATTAATTTGTTTTGAATAAGAAGAAAAAATGAAATATACTTCATCTTAATCTAACCCTTTTTTTCATTCAATGAAAATGAAAAAAATAAGCATTCGGTAGATTTCCAAATTTCCTCATGCAACAACAAACTACAAAATATTATTTCTAAATATATAAAGAAAAAGTGTGAAAAAATATACACAGAAATAAATATAAACAAATTACAAAATATTATCTCTAAATATATAAAGAAAAAGTGAGAAAATATACACACAAATAAATATAAACAAATAATCGAGGTATGTATAATTCAAGTGCCCAAATTGGTTGACACAACTTTACCTAAAATTTTGTGTTTATATTCCTTTTGAATAACAGAGATGGGGTGTAATGAAGCAAACTAAGAAATAAGATAAACACATGTATCTAACCAAATGAAGTAGGAAAGGGAAATTAATCGAAATGAAGAGGAAGGTACCGATTATAATAGATTAAATTAAAACTAGGTGGAGGGTTGATGGAGACCATAAAGAAAGAAAAAGGAAACTATATAATAGCTTATAAAGAAAGACCAATTATAATAGATTATAATAGCTTTGAGATATGACAAGTTGGAATTTGGAACAAAGAAAAAGGAAACATATATATATTTAGGAATACTTGAAGGGAATAACCAATAATTGCAATGACCCATGAGTGGGCGATCTGGCCTAAAAAGACAAACCTATAATTGTATCACATAATAGGTTCCACTACTAAGTATGTCAAGGGATAGTTAATAACCTGTCATTACTTCACATGGCACTTGTTAATGCAATTTGTAGAATATGTCAAGTGTAATGTGTATTTGTAGATGATGTGTTTTGAAAGTATAGTTAAGAGTATGATCATAAACTAAAGATAATAGGCACTTGTTAATGCAATTTGTAGAATATGTCAAGTGTAATGTGTATTTGTAGATGATGTGACTTGAAAGTATAGTTAAGAGTATGATCATAAATTAAAGATAATAGGAGAATATTAAAAATATTGAAAAAAATTAATACTTGTTGAAGTTTAATATGTATATATTTTCCATATCATATATTTAATATGGAAATAAAATAATTGATTTGTAATTAAAATCATGTTGATTGATTCATCAAAATATTAATGATTATGATCTAGGTGGATATTGGTGGCCTCCTATCTATTTCACTGATTTAAATTACAGTTTTTATCTTGGCAATTTTTCAAGTTCCAAACGTTCGGGGTCGTTTTGAGGTCCTATACGACGTTTCTTTGACTTGTCAGTGCCCACTAGATCTTTGTTGGGATCTATTGGACTGTTTGTAATGTGTAATCCTCAGCTAAACATTTTTGATAGAGTATCGAGCTCCCCAAACGGAGATCGTATGCAAAAGTTGCACCCTCGGGAAGTTGACGTATCAACTACCCCCATCGAGGCCTACACACATTTTGGTGTTTCATCTTCTGGGGTTAGGGTTTTGAATGTTTAGAGTTTTCTTATTTGTTCTTTATGTTAAAAAGGCCTTTGGAGCCTCATTACAATTATCCTTTTGCAAATGAGTGTACCTGACACATCTCTCTTCAAAGATAAGCTACAACCATTCTAGTTAGCTTGTGTACTTTATATTTTACAGTCTTTTGTATTCCAGATAGTCATTATTAGAATCAAAGTTTTGTTGTTTTACTATGTTCCTTACAATATCTTTATGTATCTCTTTGCTATATTTTTGTTGCATTTCTACCTTCATATCATTCTCAAAATAATCCGAATCAAATCATGTATAATATTATTGTGTTTTTTATTATAATTTTCTTTATTATTAAATTTACATATATTTTTATAAATTATTAAAGTAAAATATTAAAAATCAATAACATCATATTATATATTTTTATACGATTAAAATCATTTATTATTTTTATGTAATTAAAATAATTTATCACTGGAAAAACAATCAACACTTATTAAAATAAAACATGCATCGTATGCTTCGAAACATTATTTATTTGGTGAAGTTGTTTGTGTTACTTTTACATCGACATAAGGGTTCCTACATTCTAAAAAAAAATCATAAATAAAAAAATAATAGTTTTTGAATATTTAATTATTTATGTAGTCATAAATCAATAATGAAGAGAATAAATATAATAAAAAACTATACCAAATTCCCAAGTAAGATTATCTCTTTTTATAATCCATATTGATGGGATACCCAAATCTTGTTATAGTATTTGATTTGATCCATCACCCTACAACATAATTTGATTTGCATTAAAGGAACAACACCTACACGATATTATTGGTATTTGATTCGATTTGTATTATAGTATTTGATTTGATTAATCTAAGATATCATTTTATGTGTTTAATACACAAATAATTCTAAGAGTTTTGACACCTTCATGTGAAGTTAAGAATACTTTAATGATAGTGATAATGATAATCATAGTGATGTTGTAATGATAGTGATAGACATTAGCATGGAAAGATAACAAAAAATTTAGTAATGGTAATGATAGTGATGTACTAATTAATAATAGTGGTAGTAATGCAAATAATGATAATGATGTCAATAAATTATGAAAAGATAATTATACATAAAAAAAAATTAAAAAACATAAAGGAAAATGAAGAGATGATTATACATAGAAAATTCAAAAACTTAAAGGAAAAGAAATATTATCAATATATAGATAATACATACAATAATTGTTTTGATATTTTTGTGGTATTTAATGTGGAAATAAAAAAATTAGTATAGATTGAGATTATCATTGAAGTATATTTATTTGATATAAATTAATTATTGAATAATTAATATTATTTTTGTGGAGTAAATTAATTAGTGAACAAATTTAATCTTTTTTTTAATATGGTAGGAATTTTGTCCAAAATTATAGTTTAATTTAATTGATAAGAATTTTGATCATGAAACTTTATCCAAATTGAGTTCATCATTGAAGTATAGTTATTATATTAAAAATTAATTATTGAATAATTAATATTATTTACATAGAATAAGTTTATTAGTGCACAAACTTAATCTATTTTCTGTTAAAATTTCTTCCAAAATCCTGTAATTTTTTTTC
>JASDQU010818650.1:40452-56751 GCA_032191745.1 Picea mariana | reverse complement strand
TGATCATGCATTTTAACTATGTTTTTGGAACTGTGAAATTTTTCCCTTTCTCTGTCTACTAAAGCCATTCTGAGTGTTATGAGTTTTTATTATCCTTCTCTGGATCCTTTTTGGCTCATGTGGTTTTATGGATTTCTTCTTATTTAATACGTAATTGGTGATATCCTGATCTCAACTGAATCTTCAAAAACATAGTCTCTCCTTTCATCTGATCAAACAAATCATTTATTCCTGGAAACAGATAGTTGTTATTGATCATCGCTTTGTTCAAATGATGATAGTCAATGCAAAGTATTCACTATCCATCCTTATTTCTTATGAAAATAACTAGTGTGCCCCAAGGTGACACACTTGGATGTATAAGTCCCAAATCCAACAATTCCTTCAATTTCATTTTAAACTACTACAATTCAAGAATTGAAATACGATAAGGAGTTCTTTCTATCGGTTTAGTTCTAGGTTTCAAGTCTATTGTAAACTCCAATTCTCTTTCAGGCAGTAAACCTGATAACTCTTCTGGAAACATGTCTGCAAAGTCTTGCACTACAGAAACGTTTTCTAATCCTTCTGCATCCCCATTTTCATTTAGCTCTAAGATTTCATATAGCTTTCATCCTTTGCGCATATTTGTTACACATTATTTTTCTCACGCCAGTGATCGATTGATGACATTTTCTTAACTCACTTACATGTTCCCATATAATATCAAAAGAGACTTTATCTATAAGAAAAGTGGCTTTCTTTTCCTCCCTCAAAAACTATGACAAGGAAGATCCTTGCACCCTACTCTATTCTTAGGGTGCGACGATGTTTGATCGTCACACTCTGCACCAAATATTGACTGTGATGTCATCGTAGGATGTCTGTGTATAGGGTGCGACGATGGTTAAGAAAGGGAAAAATCAAAATTCACAAATGTTCTAGAAGATGAGGTGGTCTCCGATCGGTTTGAATCTTACTCGCTTGTTTGATTTAGTGTGATCATCATAATCTCCTCATCAATCCCTCTTTCACCCTATATACAGAGAGATCTCTCATGGAAAATGCTAAGGTTTAAAAGGCTAACGTTTTCATATGCATGAAGAGTTTTTCTATAGATTATACTTGAGATATCTTTTCTTTATCTCTCTAAGTTAGATTGTGGATCTTCTTCATCACAGGCATTGGAGCAAAGGTGTGTGTGTTGGAGAAAAGATCCATTGAAAGGAATCTTGCAACATCAAGACATGGGTTGTATTCTCCACTTTCCATTTTAATATAATACAACAATACATTTCTTCCCTATAAAGGTGTCTTGGCTTTTATTGTATAACTCTTTGAACTTATACATAGAATTCATTGGAATATATATGTCTTTGTTCTCTCTCTCTTTGTTGGTTTGTGACTCTTAAATAGGTTCACCATACCGAAAATCCAAATATGGAGCAACAAGGACGACACTAGTGAGGATCAAGCGTCATTTAAAAGGTATGCCACTCAATCCTCTCTGAACTAGTTTATATGACAATGAAGTCTAAGGTGAAGTTTGTATTCTGTCTTGTTTTGTTCTAGATTCCTCTGGAAGTTAGGGAGATTATTTTTTGTCTGCACTTACCGATTTTTCCGATAACAAAATTGGCAAGCATACTAGGGATAAAACCTCTTTTTGGTTTCCTGTGTCTTATTTTTTTTTAGTCTGTCTTCTTTTGATCAAATTCATTCTTTGAGTCTATGGGTGATCCATCTTGACTCTCTAGTCATGAACGTTCATTAAGAAATTTTGTCATTTTTCCCATTTTTCTTTTTATTCAAAGATCGTTGCTCTGTATCATATTGACAACCTGGGACGATTCCTTTTTGTCGCACTCTACTTGTGCATACCAGAGTGACAACATCACACTATTCCTTGTTGACATCCTACGATGATATTATATCATTGCACTATACTCCTTTGCAGCCTACAACGATTCCTGTAGGAATTGTTGGGCGAGAGTTGAATTTATTTTATTTGCCCAATTTTTTCTTTACTGCCCGGGAGGAACTTTTGAAACTGGTGAAATATGGTTTTATAACTTTTAATCCCAGATTTGATTGATTTTAAAAGATTGAAAGTCTTATTTACAAGATTTGCAAGTTTTGTTTCTTGACTTCCTGTCGCAAGGGTACAATCTCAAGATTTTGTTCCTCGGTTCTTGTTTGATCAGTAGTCCTTGATTTCTTTTGAGTTTTGGATTGTTTTTACTTTTTGGATTTTTGATTGATTAAGAGACAACTTTTATTTTTCATTTGACAAAATGTTTTCTTATCATTTCATTTTTTATTACATTGTGAGTTTGATTTTGGAATAGTGTTGAGAGTGCACTAGTTTTCTTGGACCATTCATTCCTTTCTTCATTACATTTTTGTTCTGATTTTAAAAGGAAAGAAATGAAGTTTATTCTTCTTTTTAGTAGTCTTTGTAAGAAATGTTTGCATTCATATATTTTTTGAAAAGAGAAAATTTGAAAAGTTGATAGCTTTGATTGTTTGGAATTCATATCATTCAAAAATTGAGAAATTGTACTTGTAGATTTTGTATTATGGAAAAGAGAAACCTTCTCCGTACTGTAATTAGAGTTCATTGAATAAAATGTTTGTATTTCATATCTCTTGCATATTATTGGGTCAACGTCAAACATATCATTAGTTTTAGTTCTGTTTCCGTTTTTGAGTAATCAACATCCTTTAAAATACATCATAATTTTAAAATCTATTAGAAACTTTTATTTTATAGAACTTTTCTACAACAACATTAGCTAGGATAGTGATCTGGAATAGGTTGTAAGGCACATTCTCCAAAGCATAAAAACACACAATAGTATCTTTTGATAGGGAGAGTACAAATCCACTTGCTACATTTTGTCCTGGGAAGCCCTTCTAACACAAGGGTCAGTCACAAGGTCACATTAGGGTCGAAAGAGTTACTCACCCTGCTTTATTGGTCATAGTGTAGAGATTGCACATATTATTGGGGGTCACTTGAGAAGAAAATCCCATGGGGACCTTCTCGAGTTGATTTCGAGCTTAGATACCATGTCCTTGTGCCTGGATCAGACTATCGACTGCTTCCCTAGGAATCATTATCATAATTGGTAACCTTCATGGATTATCTCTTTAGAGTCTTTACACGAGGTGACTGTGGAGGGGCAAGCCTTCAAAATACCTAGAATCGACATTGGACAAACTCGCTCGGGATCCTTGGAAAGTATACCCACGTTTATGGGTGGGAGATTTCAACATGGTGTAAGTCCATTAAGCAAGTCCTCAACGTAACATTTCCACCCACTTTATCCCAACTCCTTCTTGTCTTGATTTTGTGACATTGGATTTCATCACCAACCATTGACTTCGAAATAAGAAGGTTAGTTTGTGTGTCTAATATCTAGATTTTATTGGTGAGTGTTTTTTGTTTCTCTAGTTTTTCATATCTTTCTTTCACACTTTATTTGGTGTGTCCAACATTGGACTTCGTCGTTCACCTAGGATGCAAGGATTACCTCCAGAAGATCCAGAATAATATACTCCTTTTCTTCCTAGCTCACCAGAGGGTTCTCCTAAAAGAGTATTCAATAACAAAATAACCTCTGAGATTGGAAGTTATAATCCATTGGATGAATCCATACTTCTAGTAAATCCATTATTGAGTGTTGTACGAGATCCACTTTTCCTCTAGATAAATTCATCGGGAGACATTGTTGTTGAAGATTATACTGGAATACCTATTGGACCTCATACAGAGTCTGGCAAGACGATCCTGTCTTTCAGAGTGAGTCATTTAGAACTTTGGTTCATACTGCTGGAAATTTTGATCCTGGCTCTTCTAGTCCTATTCATTCTCTTTGAAGAACTTCTTCGGGACAAGATATTTTGAAAAGATAGGAATGAGTCATCTATGCTAGAGGACCTCTAATCAACCTATGGAATCACATACGCATGTGAATTCCACTTCCTATACAATACGCTTAGATCATTTTACTGGCACAACCAGTAATGTTGTCACAGTCTCATACCAATTGTTGGTTGGTTCTCATATAATTCTTCCTCTTGAGCTAGATATCTATACCATGGTCCCACAAACTACACATGTTTCTATAGAAAGTGTAGTAATCACTCAAGATCCTATTGGAACACCACTTCCTCTTATACCAAATCTATCACTTCCACCTGGGTATCACGCTCTAAATACTTCTATTGCTAATCCTTCCCAGAATCCATCCATAGGGTCCAATATTTTTGTTCCTCTTGGGTATAATGTTGCGAGTACTTATGTTCCTACACCTACCCAAATTCTCTCTAGGGGGACTATCATTCTTGTTCAAGCTTCACCTGGAGGATATAATTGTCCTAGCCCAAGTAGATCCAATAAAATGAGAGGCACAAGTCATTTTGTTCCTTCTGGTTTTCAAATTCTTGTTGGAGTTCATACATGCCAAGTTACCATAAGACATTCCTAAATTTGACGGTCGATCAAGAGAAGACCCAAATAATCATGTCATGAATTTCCATCTTTGGTGTTCATCCAACTCTTTGATGGATGACTCCATTAGATTACGTATTTTCCAACGAACTCTGATGGGTTCAGAAACCAAATGGTATATTGAATTTCCATGAGGATTATTCAATGACTTCAATACCTTAGTTATGGATTTCTTAACACATTACCAACTACCAATTCGATACGAGACAAGAACCAAAATTTTGAGTTTATTTAAACAATCCTCGTCCACTCAAATTTTTTATCACATTCATGAGTGGAGGAGGAGAAGACGCTTAATCAAAGTTCCCCTTCCTGATCAACTATTGGCTGAGTGGTTTACCAAGTCACTCATTGGTCCTATATCCTATGATGTTTCCATGGGTGGTGTCTTTACTAAAGAGTAGGTGATTAGTCATTCCCAATACTTGGATCTCATTTATTCACAAACAAGCACACTATATGACTTGATCCCTGATGTTCCTAGGTTGTCTATAAATCAAATCCCAACACCTCCAATAGATTCTCATGTTGTTGATGGCATGATTGGAACTTTCCACGTTGAGACTCAGTATAAACAAGCCATTCATTCAAATCCCAATTCTAATAATAGTAATGTACGAAATAATCCTCCTCTTACTCCTTCTACCGGTAAAACCTCTGAAGTTAATGCGGTTCAATATACACCTACTAATAAAAATCAAAATAAAAAGAAAGGGAAGGGAAAGAATGAGGAAAACAATTATAATCAACAAACCGATAAACCCAACACTGTGCCTACTGATGATAAAGAAAATCACAAAAATCATTATGCTTATCTTATCTATGGTGAGCATCATTATACAAAATATTGTACACGACATGCTGAGGTTACTAAGTTCCTACAAGGACCGGGACACCTACTACACCTGCCATTTTTTCACAACCTTTTCCTTCTCAACAACAGGCCCAATTGGTCATTCAATACCAACCTTCTCCCTCTACCACATCTTATGTCCTTATGTGTATTAGTGACTCCAATAAGAATGAAGTTATAGTCTCTACTGGAGACAAAGATTACTCACCTTCGAAAGATAAATTTGATGATTCAACACCTCCATTGATTCAACCTCCTCCATCAACTTCACCTCCCAATGATCCTCTTCATATCGAACAACCGATTCTAGATACATTTATTCATCCTCCTCCTAAGGGCATTGTTCGTAAGTATTCATTTCATCCTCATGCACATGCTACTCAAAAGTACATTATAGTAGAAGATCTTTCACATGCACCTTCTGCGATGTCGGCTCCCGAAGTCCTTCAACTTTGTCCTATGCAATGGAAGGAGTTGTTAAAGGATATTGATGGAATTGATCCTACTAATATGAACTTGATAATATTTGACTCGAAATATCATATTCCAAGGATTCCTCCTCAATTAGCATTTTAGATACAAGTTATTGTAGAAAATAAGAATATTTCTGGAACCGTTATTGATGAAGGAGCCTCAACCTGTGTCATGTCCGTCACTTGTTGGAAATAAATTGGCTCTCTTGCCCTTACCAAGTTAAAAAATACTCTTAAACCATTTAATGGTATAGGATTTAAACCTTATGATGTTCTTCCTTCATTATCTATTAGGTTAGAAGGCAAGACGATGACTGTTGAGGTTGAGGTCTTTGATGCACCTCGCGATTACAACCTTCTACTTGGCCCTAGTTGGATTGATTCCTTGCATGCAGTTGTTTCTAGTATTTTTCGTGTGATATGTTTCCCTCAACAAGGAAAAATTGTTACTGTCGATTACCTTGCCTTCTTTAGTTCTGATTCACGTACTAGTAACCTACCTTTCAATGAGAAAACACCTCTTGGTTATGAAAATTTTAGTGTGGGTCTCTTCAAATATTCATCGTTAATGGTTACATTCCCCATTCCACCACCTGATATTCCTACTCCTTTTGTTGCCTCAATTAACATGATTTCAACCACTGTTAGTGAAATCCTTGAGTCTTATGACCCTTGGATAGCAACTAACTCTGACGACTTTCTTCGTTATGGTGACATAATGCCTTTAAGTCCGGTAGAATTGGCTTATCAAGCTGTTCAATCGACAACTCCCTCTCCTCATTCTCTCTTAGATATGTCTCTGGATCCATTTCACATATATTTTCATACTAATGAAATGATTATGACAAACATTTCTATGGAATATACCCCATGGGATGATGGGCATCATTGTTCTATTCTCTTCCTAGAATCCGAGACCATCGAGAGCTATCAATGAATTTTGAATCTGTATAATGTCATTACTATTTCCCTTGTTCCTGAACCAATACACGATGTTTTGTATGTGGGGAACTTGAGTGACATTTCACCCACCATCCCTTTAGATATTTTGATTAAACCCGGAGTCGTCGAAAATGTTCGCATTCGAACCTCATGCTCTGTTGATGAGGTCCAGATTTATAAAGCTCTTTTCCAATAATTCCATGACGTTTTTTCCTGGAGTTACAAATATATGTTAGGAATTGATCCAGATATTGTTGTACATGAGATTAAGACTTAACCAGACACTAAACCTATTTGACATATACTTCTCCCAGTACATCCATGCAAAGTTGTTGCTATTAAACTTGAAGTTGAAAAACTTCTTAAAGTTGGTTTTGTTTATCCTTTGGCTTTGACTGACTGTGTATCTAATCTTATTTTGGTTACAAAAAAATAAGGCATGATCCATGTTTATGTAGATTATAGGGATATCAACAAGGCTTATCTTAAAGACAATTATCCAAGCCCTTTTGTTGACGAATGTGTCGTGAGTGAAATCTTCTCTTTAATGGATGGTTTCTCCAGCTACAACCAAATCAATATTTTACCTATAGATCAACATAAGACTTCTTTTATCTACCCTTAGGGAACCTTCGCATACTGAAAACTACCTTTTGGTCTCAAGAATGTTGGTGTGACTTTTCAGTGCATTATGTCTTATGCTTTTCATGATATTAAGAACATTGTACAACCTTACCTAGATGATTTACCAGTGCATTCCATGCGTCTTCAAGATCACCCAACACATTTGCAGGACATTTTCCTACACTGTCGCTATTATCGCATATGATTGAACCCACATGAATTCATTTTTTGTGTGGATTCTGAATGACTTCTTGGTTTTATCATTTCTACACATGGGATCAGGGTGGACCCTATAAAGTTTGAAGCTATTCTTAATCTGCCTCCTCCTTCTACATTGCACCAACTCCAAAGTTTGCAAGGGAGGGAATTTTTTTTACATCGATTTATCCGTAACTATGATGAATTGACAAAAGGTTTTACTCGACTTATTAAAAAGGGTCAATATTTTCTATGGGACAAAACTGCCAACAAAGCCTTTGAAGCTTTGAAACTTGCCTTAACCCATACACAACCCTTATTTCCACTCGATTATAGTTGATATTATTTCTTATACTTATCTACCTCAGACACTACCATCACTATGGTTCTATTCCAAGAGAATGATTCGCCATATGAACATGTCATCTACTATTTGAGTCGGAGTCTCACGATCACCGAAACCAAATATTTGCATGTGGAGAAATTGGCCTTGGCAGTTGTTCAAGTTGTTCAACATTTTTGTCATTATATCTTGTTACGCAGAACCACCATCATTTATGATTACAAACCTATGCAACACATACTTACTCAAGAATGGTTGGGGGGGAAATACTCCAAATGGATAGTCATTCTCCATGAGTTTGATTTGGAATTTGAGTGTGTCAAATCAAAGAAATATTTGGTTTTTGTTGAATTGATATGTGACCTTCCCTCTACTGAGACAAAAACTATGGCATAGGATTCCTTTCTTGATGAGTCTCTCTTTCTGATCAGTTATGATGAAATATGTTATGGATATATTATCATCTATCTCCAAACCCAAACTTTCCAGCCCGATCTTTCTAGTGTGGATCATCTTCGTATTTGGTATCAATCCCGTCAATACATTATCCTTGGTGATACCATTTATCATCGTGGAAATGATTCGATTTTATGATGATGCCTCACCTATGATGAAGCTCAAAAAGCTTTGAATGAATGTCACTCTAGAGCATGTGGCGGTCATATGTCTAGGTATGCCACTGCCAAAAATATCTTACGAGCTCGTTACTTATGGCCTTCATTGTTTAAAGATTGCATTACTGTCATCCAAAAATTCCATGCTTGTCAAATGTATAACAATAAGATCTGATCTCATCCTTACCCTCTTTACCCCATATTTTCCATTGGTCCATTTTCTGAATGGGGCATTGACTTTGTTATCACCATAAAATGTTTCTATGTGAAATCAAGTTTTCAATACTTAGAAAGGTTCTAATATGATGTGTAGGCATGAAAAACTAGAGGAAAGGGCCAAGTATGGTGGGAAGAGGCTATATCTGGTGGGTGATATGTTTATGGGACACGATAGGTCGCAAATCGCAAGTGTGCCAAATCAACGGTCGGGGATCGTTTTGGGGAGAGGAGTTGTGCGGTAGATAATTCTCGAAAGCAGGACAAAAAATAAACCATGGTTTTGGGTTGGGACCACATGGTGCCACTGGGTGCATTTTGGGGTGAGAAGTGGCTTGCCCCAAACCACTTACATGTGCCCCCGAAATTGGGAAAGTATATAAAAGGGGTGCTTGGCATTTATTTCATTATTTTTCAAATAATGGAACGTTGAAATTTGTCGTGACCACTGCATTCAAACTGAAGCTCAACAGTATGCCAAGCTCACGCATTTTCCACTCATTTATAGGTATTTTCCATCGCCACCATGGATCCTATAATAATTTTAGTAACAAAGAAAGACCCTGTATCAAATGAAGAAGCCCTAATTGGTCAAGATTCAGATGTGTTCAACATTGTAATCACCATTTTCCCCATCTCCATGTCCAGAGCTAATCTGTCTGATAATGTAGGGAAGAAGATACCCTTCCTTAAAGCAGTCGACGCCACTATAGTCCCTTATTTTTTTGAGGTTGTGTTCCCTTTCTCCGAATTCATTGGTTGGTGCGCAGAGAAATATTCACAGGAAGGGAAAGTTATCCTCAATAAACAAGGATCCAAAGTCCTGTCTAGGGTAAAGATTCAATACATCCGAGTTTCCCTAAGCATACCAAAGTCCTTCTCTACAGTGTCTAAGCCATTCGAGGAATAAAATCTAATTAGGGATTATAGGGAGTGTCCATCAGAAGTCAGAGACCAAATAATCTTTTTGAAAGTCTGCCTTTGTCAATGAGTGGGAGTATCATGGTTATTGAGGTCCAATGGGTATGTTCCCTACTTAGTCAAATTTTAGTTCTAGATAATGAAAATCATGTGGTCGAGGTCATGATGGTTTTCATGTTGGAATTTTTTCAGTCAGAGTCTAGTCCATCGGTCCATGTCAGTTTTGACCAATTCATAGTTGATAATATCCACAAACAGCTAGTGATTTTTCAGTCACTAAGACATTTCAAATATTACACATACTTGTTGAAGATTTTCCTGGAAACAAATAAGAGAGAGTTCCCTAAAGAAACATTCATATCAACTGAATGTAAAAGGATCACATTGCTCATTTTCATCAACAAAGTCATGTCCAGGTTTTACAGCCTGATTTTCAACACCAACCTACCAAGAGTCCTATATTACATGAGGAGCTATTTACAACCAAATCCAAAAAATAGGGTTGGGGACTGGGTACTATTCATGAATTCAACAATGGTCTGGGTTTATGGTTGTCATGAATCCCCCTACCTTCTGCCTATTTTTCTGACACCAAGATTCTATTCCCTTGAATCCATCAGACAAAGAATTATATCAGAGACAAAGCATTTCCTAAAATTGCACAAAGCCTCCAACCTCAAATTCCCTTTCATCATTGGACTCTTCATAGTCAAGACTAGATAATGCTTATCTCAAATCAAGGAAAAGATCAAGGAGTTTGATTTGCACAGCTACAGGGAAGAATATATGATCAACATCAGATCATATCCAAGAGAATATTGATGAACAAACAAGGCCCTTATGAGCTTGAACATGTTGAGGGATTTGAAAAATTGGCAAATCTAGATATTTGTGTTGATATGGAGGCAAACCTGCGACAAACTCAAACAAAACAAAATCCTCAAAAGATGATAGTTAAAGTCGCCAAATTAAGTGTTTACAGCAAGAGAAGCAGTTCAGAGGCCCTGGGCACCAGTGATCAACATAATGCCCCTAATAAGATGAAAATCACAGAATCCCCACAGATAGTGAATCTAGAGGAGGAACAACCTAAAGAGAAAGTGAATATGGATATGGTGGAGAGTGGCACCAACACTGTAGAGGTTGAGAAAGAAAGAAACCTCCAAAGTGAAGGCAACTAAAGAAATTTCAGCAGCAAAAATCACATCTTTGTTAAGGCATTTGGAGCATCTTATCAATCTAAAGAGGATTTGGCAAAAAAATATGCTGAAAAAGGAAACTTGGCCATGGGTGAAATGAGGGAGTTATTCCCTAAAGTAGAAAATATTTCTTAGCCTTATTTTCCTGGAGTTATTTCCCTGGAGTTATTCTCTATTCACAGTAAGAGATAAAGAAAAGAGAACCTTTATTATAGCAGTTGGAGACAAAGAAAAGGTGTCTGAGATCAAGATAAAATATGACAACATCAGTGATCGAGACAAAGTGAAATTCCACAGGAATAGTAGTGATATGTTGTATTCAAGTTACTTGGGCCTAATCTTGAAGAATTCAAAGTTGTCAACTTATGCAATAAAGTTGAAAGGGAACTTAAGTCAATAAAAGGCATCCAACAAAGATTGGAAGACTTAGGTCAAGAGGCTATAATCTAAAGGCCCCCAGGGAGTGAAATCCTCATTAGATGAAAAGGACAAGTTGATTGAAATCTTGAAGAAGAAACTAAAAATATATACCACAAAACATCCACAAACAAGAGAACTAGTTTCTCTGGAATAGAAAAAGGAAGCATTTTGAAAAGAGGCATTGAACTACAAGGACAAGGTATTATAGCTAGAACAAGAAAAGAATAATTGATCACAGTTATAGACAAAACTACTTAACAAGGTTGTAGTTGTACCTTCTACTGCAAAATATGGGGCAAGAATTGAAGGACTTGTCTAGGCTATGTCACAAGTTAGCCTGAAGGTAGGATAAATCAAGGGGTTAAAGGGAGACACAGAGAAATTGAAACAATAAATGAGACCAAATGATGAAAGAATAGATCAGTTTCAAAAGGAAAACCAAACCATGCAGGAGAGGATAGACAAGTTGAAAATAAGATTAAGAGGAAAAGGACTGTTGCAGGGAGACAAACATATCATCTGGGATTCTATAGCTCTTGAAGTTGCCAAGTTCAGAGTGTACATAAACTTCATCAGTGATAAATACAACATGGCCATCACAACCGGAAGAAGGTGTACTATTGTAAATGAGACTTTAGCAAAGAAACCATCAAAGTGGGCCCAAAATTCCATAAACCTGCTAAACTCCATCCCTACTATAGAACTTCAGACCATTGGGGTCAAATATAGGACTACATTAATCATCTTGTATAGGAGGGTTATTGCCAAACATAACCTGCAAAAGTCATTCCAAACTAAGGCCACACAGATGGAGCGAAGTGTACAAGAATTCAAGGATCTATTTGAAGAGTTGTTCATCAAAGGATTTCCACCATTTTGGGATGGAAAAGGAAAGTTATATGATCAGGAGGAATACAACTCTCACCTCACTCAATGCATAATGGATCACTCCAAGTTTGAAAACCTGGAGGAAAACTTGAAAGGAGAAACCTTGGTTGAATATTTGATTACATATGTTGAGATTTTGAATCAGTTCAAAATAGTGAAGATTGGACTACCAGTCATGACAAATGCCTCCTGCATTGACCTGGAGATTGTAATCAAAGAAATAATGGACTATGATATCCCTTCTCACTTGCAATTGAAGGAGATAGTGCGGCTGGGTAAAACAAAGTGTAGTTTTCTAGGATCCAACATATGATGTCCATGTGTCATCAAATATGGTAGATCAGACAGAAGACCAAAACAGAACAAGTGGAAAAAGAAGAATTTGAAGCATCAGAGGAATCGAAAGTTGGATCATAAAACTTTTTTTTGTTAATCATTGTAATCAGTTCCTATACCAAAACTGTCATTTGTAATCATTGTAATCAGTTTTAGAAGTTGAAAGGTTTCAGTTCAGCTATTGTAATCAGTTTCTAACCGAAGAAACTCAAATTGTATAATTATTAGGAGTTCCAAATATACTAATGTTGGCAGAAGTGCAAGGACACAATTCTAGTTGTTCTGAACTCAATTGTAATTTCATGAATTGAATACATATGCATAAGTCTTTGAAGTTACCATGAAAATGTTTTAATGGTGGTGATATTAGTTTTCTCTCCTCTATTTGTATTTATTTACTATATTTCTTATTTCAATTTTACTATCTTCTGTTTAAATTGGATATTCAAAGACCCATAATTCATCTTGTGATTCTCTTGGCTGAAGAAATTTAAACTATGCCAAGTTCTTCCTAACTAATTCATAATTCATTTATTTAATGCTCTGATGCAGTTACATGTTTTCTTTTTCTTCCTACACTCTGCTAATTTACAAATTATAACTCAAAATTATCACCTCATTTAGCCTTTATCCTCTGGAGAGTTCTACAGACAAGTCAATGTCTTCATTCATTTTTAGAATTTTGACTCCATAGCCCTAAGTGTCCCTCCCCTTCCTTAACAACAAATTTATAAAAAAAAACCAAAACAACAAAACCTAGCCATTGATTGTCATATAAATACCAAGTGACACGAGAGATCCGTCTCTGAGTTGAGAAGGCTAGTACCCATTTCTAAAGTTGGTTTGTAGGTTAACTCTGTTGTTTTTTTAATCAACCAAACAAATTTAGAAAGTACTAACATTCTGGCACTATTGTCGGGGAACGAAATTGAAATCTTCCTTAGGAAGAGAATGACTTAAATATTAATATTTGATTCTTGAGGGTGACAATGAATCAAACACGTTATTGTTTGAGAAAAAATTAACCCTAGAAACTCCATTATAAAGAAACCAGTAGCATCAAGTAGTTTGAGCTAGAAACTCTGGCTCCCAAGAGAATTCATACTGGGAGAAATCTAGACCCAGAAGCAGTGATCCTGGTGTATCATCCTCATAAAATTGTACACAAAAGAAAAGAAAATATAGTAAGCCCAGTCATGTATCTAGACAAATATCTATCCTTTCCCAAATATGGAGTGATAAGCATTGAAGATCTTAATTTTGATTCAAAATTTGAGCAAACTCTGTTCAACACTAAATCTGAGTCTTGTCTGAACTAAATCATGTTTGATGAGAATGGGTTCCAATATTTAATTTTAGCTTCCTCTGCTAAAACTATTATGATCCATAACCAACAACAACATCAAGTCCTTACTACAACCATGGCATCTAGTTTTAGCCCTCATTTTTTACCTGCTAAGTTACATGATTTTCCCCAGGAATATAATCAGAGGATTAAGTTGTATGATGTTTAAGGCAATGTGTCAGCCCAAAAACACCTAGACCAGTTCAATGATTTTATAGACTTAGAATAAGTGGATTTTGAAGATGCAAAAATGAGGTTCACTACTACATATTGTAAAAATTCCGACGTTTTATTTGCGACGTTATGGACAAAATTGTCCATATTGTCGCAAAATAGAGGAAATTTAAAAAAAAAAATTCATGTTGCCCGATAACGTCGCTCTTGCCACGTTAACGTCGCTCTTGCCACGTTAACGTTGCTCTTGCAACGTTTTCCACTAGAACGTCTCTCTTGCCACGTTTTCCACTGGAACGTCTCTCTTGCCACGTTTGTGAAGCTGTATGTCACAATTGCCACGTTAACGTCGGTCTTGCCACGTTTTCCACTAGAACGTATCTCTTGCCACTTTTTCCACTGGAACGTCTCTCTTGCCACGTTTGTGAAGCTGTATGTCGCAATTGCCACGTTAACGTCGGTCTTGCCACGTTAACGTCACTCTTGCCATGTTTTCCACTGGAACGTCTCTCTTTCCACATTTGTGAAAATGTATGTTGCAATTGAGACGTTTTCGAAACTAGGTTTTCCCCTCCAACGGTCACCTTAATATGTTTACCAATTCAAAATACCAACGGTCACTTAGGATTTTTTTACGTCGGAATTGTGACGTGACAGAATCTATAAATATGTTGCATTTGACGGATGTAGCGACAAGTTTTCTATAATAACGACGCTTCAAAAAGGGTTTGCGGGTCTTCTCGGCGAGCAAAAAATAGATATTTGTTTCAGTATAAGTCTGTGGGGAAGAATGTCAGAAAACATTAGAGATAGCCACTCAAGCATTAGAGAATGTCAGAAAACATTAGAGATAGACCCATCATGTTAGTGATAGCCACTCAAGCATGTTGACATTAGTCATGAGGATTGCTATGAGTTGAAATGCCATAATGATCTTCAAATATTTTCAAGAGGTTTGTTTATTTTAGACTAGTTCCAGAATTCATTAGGCATGGAGTCATAATGTGCCACACCTAACCACATAACTCGCTATTTAATATGAAGGTGAAACTACTAATAAACAGTTCACGATGGCATGCATTTAACATTTCAATGTGATAACCACAGAATCTATTCTATATTATTATAAATGTTAATTGGAAAATGAGGAAGGTATTATTTGGTCGATTGTGTGTAGGTGTAAGGCGATTTGGTGCTAGAATTTTGTTAACCAAATTGCTCATGGAGATCAAGCCCAGATGCTAGTTACAATGTATTATTCTCTCTCATTTTCATGGCATTTCAAGCATTAAACATTATCCCTAGCAAAAAATAGACTACATATCTATTGTAAGTTTTGTCAGTGAGACTCGAACCCTACCCTCTCACCAAGGATCATAACCTATCATACAAAAAATCCCTAAAATGGAATTTGAGACTCCACTTGGGAGAATTATTTTACAATTCGTGCCCAAAACACTACCCGCGCCCTTTCAAGGAGACTCGTGCCCAAGGAGATAACTTGTGGAGGGAACAGGGAGAGAGTTCACTAGGGCACCAGGAGAGAGAGAGAGACTGAGGGAATCGGCTAGTAGAGGGAGCTCGCGGAGGGCACCGACCAGGAGAGGGAGAGACTGAGGGAGCTCACGGAGGGCACCGACAGCTAGGAGAGGGAGAGATTGAGGGCAGCGGCCAATTGAGGGAGCTCACGGAGGGCACCGGCCAGGAGAGGGAGAGACTGAGGGCACCGGCCAGGAGAGGGAGCTCATGAAGAGAATGGTAAGTGAAATATCCCCTATATTTTTCTATAATGACCAGCCTATTACATTTAGAGAGCCTATGAAATCAACAAACGAGACATCAAGCTCTGACCCATCAAACAATTTATCATTTCCCAAAGAGTCAAATCTTTTACAATATTCAGAGTGCAATCTACTGTCAGTGTTGATGCCAAGAAGTAAATCCCTCTCAAGAATTTCTTCTACAAGTTTACTTGCTTCTTCCAACCCGCCTTTACTGCAAATCCCATTAATAAGGTTGGTGTAGCAAAAGAGAGTTTCCACAATGCCTCTCCTTTCCATTTCATGAAACAGTGTCAAAGCTACCTCCACATTGCATATTTTGCAGTGCCCTTTAATCAGTGACTCAAACATAAAACCATCTGGCAGAATACACCATTTCTCCATTTCAAAGAGAAGAGTGGAGGCCTCCTCAATTTTACCTTGCTTGCAGTATCCAGAAATCAGTAGATTGTAAATATTAATATTTGGGACAACTCT
>JASDQU010818650.1:13528-40352 GCA_032191745.1 Picea mariana | reverse complement strand
TCTCTCTTGCCACGTTTGAAACGTCGGTCTTGCCACGTTTGAAACGTCAGTCTTGCCACGTTTGCAACGTCTCTCTTGCCACGTTTGAAACGTCAGTCTTGCCACGTTTGAAACGTCGGTCTTGCCACGTTTGCAACGTCGGTATTGCGACGTTTCAAACGTCGCAATACCGACGAAAACTAGGTCGTCAGAAAAACAACGTCATGTGAAACGACGTTTGAGGGGGTCCGAGGTTTGTCGGTCTTCCGACAATAGAAAGTGGCAATTGTGTCGAACGCGTCGTCGGAATTTGACACAAATGCAGTAGTGGTTGTTCACACAAATCCTTGCATGAGAAGTCAGAAAGTGGCTCAAATATCTCCCAGCAGCAAGTATCCAAAAATTTTAGGCCTTTGAAACAATTTTCCTTCCAAAGTGGGGTGACAAGAAAAAACCCCTTCATTTGTTAACCCAGTATAAAAACATGAGAATGTCATGTGATGAAATAGTGCAGGAGTTTTCAATAATATTTATCAAAGTTTATAATTCAATTCCTACTGAAGCGAAACCCCCTCCTAGAGATGCTCAACTTAGATATATTGATTTCTTTGAAAGTGATTTTTCTTTTTTGTTGAGGGAAAGAAGATCTACTTAATTAGATGATAAGATGAGCGATGAAATAGAAATTGAAGTAAATATAATGGCCTCAGGAAATATCAAATCTAACTCTAATAGGGACATGAACAAGGTTAAAGATAAGGCACAACCTTCTACCTCATACACATCTGAAGAGATATTTGAAACAATGATGAAAACCATGGAGAATCTGATGGAGAGGATGTATTTATAAAATAAGACTAACACAAGAGAACATGTTTATGTTCCACTTAGAAACCAAAGGAGGCTAACAATTCCATAGATTAGAAAAAGAGATCAAAGGAACTAGGGTGATCAACAAATAAGATCTCCATTTCAAAATAATTATGTAAATGAAAATTTTGATGGAACCTTTGAAGACAACATACATTGTTTTTATGCTAATGCAACAAAGGTGTTTTTGAGTAAATAAGAACATGACCATTTCATGAATGCAAATGAAATGTTCATGAAGGAGGATGAGGAAAGGTTTTCAGTAGAAAGGGAAGATTACAAGAAAGGGTTGCAGAATGCCATCATGAAATTACATAAGAAATATAATCTACGAAACCAAAAGGTGCATGCAAATCCTCCAAAAGGAAATCCTCCAAAGGGAAATCCCATCAAAGAATATCAGAGTAATATACCTTCTTCAAGTTAGCCTAAAAAGGACTATGTTGCAAAAGATGCTACAGAGAACGGAAAGTACAAGGAAGAACCTCAAAAGAAAATACCTAAAACAAGAAAGGAGACAGTCATCAAAGACGTAGAGAGAACCTCATATTGTTTTAATTTTGAAAGTGAGATGGTCAAGATTAAAATCTTTGTACCATTCAATGAGTTGATAAAGAACAATGAATATAGAAATCAGATCATCAGGATGCGCAAGATGGAAGAAACTTTCGATATTATGAACATACAAGATCATCATCCTGCCATATTGTTCGACCCACATGTATAAGAAAATAGTGATGTTGATGAGGTCCCCCCTTTCTATGTCAGTTTGAAGATCCATGATATGACTCTGCAAAATGCTATGTTAGATTCTAAAGCATCCCATAACCTGATTCACAAAGTGGTCATGGACCAAATGGGCCTGGATATTACAAGGCCTTACAAATATCTCTTCTCCTTTGATTCAAGGAAGGTAAAGTTCCTCAGCTTAATAAATTATTTGGTGGTATATTTGTCTCAAATTCTAGAAAATAATATGGTCATGGATGTAGTGGTTGTTGATATCCCTCCTAATTTTGGAATGTTCTTGTTTAGATCATGGGATGCAAAGTTGAAAGGAACCCTATAGATGGATATGTCATATGCCATCATCCCTGTCTTTGGTCAAGATAGGATATTGTACAGGGAACTTTTTCTCAAATACACAATCAGTAAGAAGGCCCATACAAATAACCATCCCATCTACTCCGTGGAGACTAAGATGGGTTCCTCCATTTTCTTCAATGATTTGATTTTTTAAGAGGAAGGGCCAGAGATTGAAATTCTTGCCAAAGACCAATCTGATCAACAAAATGAGGAAAGTTTGGGGCAGCTAAATGATGCAAAGAATCAGATGTGGAATATGAGCTTTGATGGGGTTTTCAGTAGAGAAGGAGGAGGGGCTCGTATGTGGATCAAATTCCCCAAAGGAAATGCAAAACTGTGTTCTTATAAACTTGCTTTTGATTGCACCAAAAACATGGTTGAATATGGAGTATTAGTGTTGGGATTGAATACTTTGAAAGAAATGGGTGCTAAGAGAATAGTTGTACATGGATATTATAAGTTGATTATCAATCAGATAAAGGGTATATACCAAGGAAATCATCCTAGGCTGAGGGACTAAAGAAATATAGTGCTTGAACTTCTTGATAAATTTCTAGAATATAATCTTTCAGTGATCCCTTGAGGACAAAATCAGATTGTTAATGCCTTGACTACTTCATCCTCAGTCTTTAAAATTCCCATTTTCCCTAATAGAAAATATGAGATTGAGGTCAAACATAGGCCAACAATACTAGATAATATTAAGTGCTGCCAGGCTTTTGAAGATGATAAACAAATAGAAAATTTCCTCAAGATGGAGGATGAATTCAAAAATGTGAATATTGATGAAGAATATTGTGGTGAAGAAGAATATGCAACGATGTTCACAAACAATGTTTATTTCAAAAAAAAGATTGTTGGTCGAGAAATAGTGCAGCTAAAAGATAACATCATTCCCAAAGGTTTGGTCCCACTGGAAAAGTTTTTTGATAATAATGATGTGGCCAGAAGTCCTAAAATTACTATAAATGAGGGAGATGTTGAAGATTGCAACATTGGGACTGAAGAAGATCCCAAGATCATTAATATGACACATACACTCAGCCCAGAGGTTAAGAAAATATATATCAATTTAATGAAAGAATTATGTGATGTCTTTTTGTGGAGTTATGAAGATCTGATATCTTATGATACCAAGGTGATTTAACATGTGATTCCGATCAAAGAAGATCATAAAAATTTCAAACACAAATTAAGAAGAATAAATCATTTCTTGTTGCCCTTGATCGAGAAAGAGATAAATAAGTTGTTTGAAGCCAAAATCATAGTATCTTTGAGGTTTTCCAAATGTGTGGAAAATCTGGTTCTTGTCAAAAAGAAGAGTAGAGAGATCAGGTTATGTGTGGAGTTAAAAAATCTGAACATGGTGTCTCTTAAGGATAACTACCCGCTTCCTAATATGAATCACATTCTACAAAATGTGGTAGGTTCTCATAAATGTCAATGTTTTATGGCTTCTTCGGGTACAATCAAAACATGGCGCACAATGATGATCATGAAAAGACATCATTCACAACACCATGGGGTACCTTCCTGTATGCCAATATGCCTTTTGGGCTCATGAGTGCAGGAGAAACATTTCAAAGGGATATGGATATATATTTTGCTGATAAAAAATATAAATTTATTGTTATTTACTTAGATGATATCAATATGTATTCATATTCTGATGAAGAACATCTTAAACATCTAAGGAGGGATTTCCAAAAGTGAAGAAAGTTTGTCATTTCATCGAACCCCAAGAAATCAAATTTTGGCATGGAAGAATGGAAATTACTTGGCCACATTATTTCAAAGGAGGGAATAAATATAGACCCCAACAGAGTTGATGGGATCTTGAAAATTGGCACACCCACAAGCAAAAAAGGAAAGTAAATTTTCTCAGAAGATTCATCCCTAATGTGGCTGAAATCATAACGCATATCACTAACATGCTCAAGAAAGGAAGCGAGATAAAGTGGACCCTTGAAGCCAGGAAATTCTTTGAAGACAGTAAAGTGGCATTGACCAAGGCCCATGTATTGGCTAGTCCTAATTTTGAAAAAGACATTATGTTTCCCTCTTTTTCATTAGAGAACACAATTCTTGGTGTTTTATTACATAAGGATGGACAAACTTTTGAGAAGCCTATAGCATATTATATCAGGACATTGATAGATTCCCCATTGAAGTATGATATCATGGAAAAGCAGGTATATGCACTTGTCAAGGCCCTAAAGGCATTCATAGTTTATATATTACATTTTCATACCATAGCCTATGTTCCTAGCAATACTGTGAAAGACATTCTAACTCAACCTGGTCCTTAGGGAAAAAGGGCCAAGTGGATAGTTGTGTTGTTGGAATATGACCTTGAGATCAAACCTACAAATTTGATCAAGGGGTAGGGAATTGCAAAGTTGATGTCAGAGAAAAATTTTGAGCTCTTGGGAATAAATTTCATTACTGACTTGCCAACAAATTCAGAATAAAAAAGAGCCCCTAAGGTATCCCAAAAATACATTGACTCCCCATGGTATGATGATATTATTTATGTGTTGAAAAATTTGCAGGCTCCTCCTAAATTGAGTAAAACCAGGGCCAAGTTCTTAAATCTAAAAGCAAGAAAGTTTTGTATTGTCAACCAATCTCTGTATTGGAAGGATCCAAGAGGAATTTTATTGAGTTTTTTATTGGAGGAAGTAGTAGAGAAGACCATCAAAGAATTCCATAAAGGTGACTATGGAGGAAACTATTATTGGAAAAATATAGTGCAAAATATATTGAGGGTTGGGTTCTATTATCCTATCCTTTTTTATGATGCCTACAAAGAGGTTTCAAGTTGTCATGAATGCCAATTTTTTTATGGGAAGAGAAAATTGCAGCCATTTTCATTGAAACCCATCTCTATTGAAGCACCTTTTAGACAATGGGCCTTCCAGATTGTGTATGGCACAGAGGAAATTTTTCCTACTGCATTAGGATTTCCAGTAATGAGGTTTCTATAGGAGAAGGATGTTGAAACAGATGCCACTCAAAAGAGAACAAATGAAGTGATCAAGTTTCAACAAACAACAGAACAAGCCTTAAAAAAATCTCATCTACACCAAGAAAATATTAAAAACAATTTTGACAAGCATAACAAGGAGAATGATTTCAAAGTGGGAAACTTGGTGTTGAGATGGGATGCCAAAAATGAAAACAGAGGAAAGCATGGGAATTTTATCATCTATGGCTGGGACCTTTCAAAATTGTGGCATAGCATGGGAATAATGTCTATCTAATACATGAGAGTAATGGAGATGTCATTGGAGGAGGACCTGTGAATGGAAGGTTTCTCAAACACTACATTGTCTAAAGGAACTATCACCATTTCCATTCATTGTATATAACCACTTTGTTTTTCAGTTGAAGTAGTTGGAATTAAATCAATAGAAATTGAGTTGATTTTGAGTTTTTTGAATAAGATGTTGGTAAATTTAGTTGGAGGAATAAATTAAATCCCAACCGGTAGGAACTTGGTATGTCATTTTTTTCTAACTCGCTGGGAGGATAACATCCCCATTTGGATCCCATGTTATCACCATAAAATGTTTATGTGCAAAATCAAGTTTTCAAGACATAGCAAGGTGCTAAATTGATGTGGAGGCATGAAAAAATAGAGGACAGGGCCAATTCTAATGGGAGGAGGCTGTATCTGGGGGGCTCTAATTTTGTGGGACATTATAGGTCACATATTGCAAGTGCACCATATCAACGATCRAGGATCATTTCAAGGAGAGGAGTTGTGCATAAGATAATTCCCGAAAGTGGTCCGAAAAATAAACCATGGTTTTGGGAAAGGACCACGTGGCAACACTGGGTGCATTTTGGGGTGAGAAGTGGGTTGCCCCAAACCACTTAMTCACTCCCCCAAAATAGGGAAACTATATAAAAGGGGCACTTGSCATTTATTTTATTAGTTTTCAAATACTGGAATGTTGAAATTTGGCGCAACCACTCCATTCTAACTGAATCTCAATAGTACGCCAAGCTCAGGCCTTTTTCGCTCGTTTACAGGTATTTTCCATCGCCACTATGCACCCTATCATAATGTTAGTAATAGAGAAAGACCCTGTATCAAACGAAGAATCCCTAATTGACCGAGATTCAGATGTGTTCGACACTCAAATCACCATTTCTCCCATCTCTGTGTCCAGAGATAATATGTCTGATAATGTAGGGAAACAGATGCCCTTCCTTGAAGTAGTCTAGGCCACTATAGTCGCTTACATTGTCGAGGTTGCATTCCCCTTCCCTTAATTAATAGGTTGGTGTGTAGAGAAATATTCATAGGAAGAGAAAGTTTTTGTCAATAAACAGGGGTCTGAAGTCCTGTGTAGGATAGAGAGTCTATCAATCTAAGGAGGCCTTGGCATACTAGAGTCCTTATTCATAGTTTATGAATCATTCAATGAAGAAATGATAATTAGGGTTTATAGGGAGTGTCCATCATAAGTCAAAGACCTATTTTTATAGACAATTTTGAAACCACAATATCTTTTTGAAAGTATGTCTTTGCCAATGAGTTGGAGTATCATGGTTATTGAGGTCCAATGGGTATGTTCCCTACTGATTCAAATTTTAGGTCTAGATAATGACAAGCATGTGGTCAAGGTTATGCTGGGTTTCCTATTGGAATTTTTTCTGTTAGAGTTTAGTTTGTCAATCCGTGTCAGTTTTGAGGAATTCATAGCTGATAATATCCACAAACAACTAGTGAATTTTCAGTCACTAAGACATTTCAGATATTACACATACTTGTTGAATATTTTCCTGGAAACAAATAAGAGAGAGTTCCCTGAAGAAACATTCAGATCAATTGAATGTAAAAGGATCAAATTGCTCAYTTTTATCAACAAAGTCATATCCAGGATTTACAGTCTGAKTTTAAACAATAACCTACCAAGAGTCCTAGATGACAGAAGGATCTATTTACAACCAAATCCATAAAACATGGTTGGTGACTGGGTACTCTTCATGCATTCAACAGTGGTCTGGTTTTATGGTTGTCTTGAACCCGCTACCTTCTTCCTMTTTTTCTGATACCCAGAGTATTTTCCCTTGAATTCATCAGACAAAGAATCATATCAGAGRCAAAGCATTTGCTAAAATTGTACAAAGCCTCTAGCCTCAAATACCCTTTCATCATTGGACCCTTCATAGTCAAGAATAGATCATGCTTATCTCAAATCTAGGAAAATCTCAAGGAGTTTGGATTTTCAGAGCTACAGGGAAGAAGATATGATCCACATCAGATCATATCCAAGAGAAGATTGATGAATAAACATGCCCCTTATGAGCATGAACATGTTGAGGGTTTTGACAAATTGGAAAATCTAAATATTTGTGTTCATATGAAGGCAACCCTGCAACAAACTCAAACATAGAAAACTCCTTAGAATCATCTGTCATCTTATTGTACAACTCGATTCATAGTTATTAGTGTTGCAGTTAAGTACATTTATTCCATTCGAAGTCCTACTTTGTTAAGGGTATACTTAATAATTCTCCTCTTGCAAAGACATTTTGATTATATTGAATATCAACATATTTGTAGATGTCTAAACACATTGATAGATGCATTGGATAACTATGTGTTAGATACACATTTGAGACTTTTTTAAATCCTAACACACATTTTGAAAAGACAAGTATGCCGGTAGAAACTTTATATTAATAACGATAAAATTTACAAAAAGTGTTTTGTCCAAGGACCAAAATATCAAAATGATGAATCTCATGGCTTCATGTACAAAAATCATCAAGGATGTTTCTTGCTGTAACAAACAACTGCACATGCCACTCTACGGAGAAGTTGACCAATAGATGCAGATACGCCAATTGTATGTTGTTGATAGTGCCTAGGAAGTTCATCCATTGTGGCATCATGGATATTCATGGTTAATCTGTATAGGTTATTCTCAATCGCCTCGAGATACACATTGGCCACTCCTTATAAAACACCTATATCTCCTCACCTCTGAATGGGATATGATCCTGGAGGTCGATAAGGTGCCACATTTGCATTATTAAGAGAACTTGATTAGTCTTGGATAAATGACACAAAAAACATTTTATATAATTAAAATATCAAAAGCATCATATAATGAAAATTTTCCTTCTTACCTATGTCTACCCACTGATATCCCTCAAGAATAGATAATTCAAGATCCCCTTGAAAGTTCATCCCAGCGTACACACATTCTTCCACCATGATCAGTTGATTTCTTATCCATTGGAAGAAAACATCGTCATACTTGACGATACGCACACCACCGTGACGAGCCATCAAGTCCACCCACCTTTTCATCCATGGATATTGTGGAGGGGGTATGCCCCACTTGACCTATAGATTAAAGACGTGGACACTCTCCAAGAAGGACACCAAAATTGAACTGTAACCAAACTATTTCAGTTGACCATTTCGACATTTTTTCAGTTGTTTTTTCATGTTCTGCAAGACACACTCACACCATTTGAAGACCCTGGGTTCCATGCACTCTATGGCATACTAAAAATGGCTTTGCAAAGTCATGTGGGGAGCTGCACTCCCTGCCATACAAGAAATGGTATAAAGGATGGTTCACAATGGTAAATCCCGAACATCTCTAATGACCACCTTGCCACTATATTTTTCCATACCTGGCATGCAATGTTGTGCAACATAGTAATCTATGGTTTCTCCTCCACCTCTGCTTTCCGAGAGTGATACTCGAGAGCCTCGGCGAGACAAACCATTCAGAAAGTAAATATCCTCTATATCCAATGTGAGTGCTTGCACACCCACACAAAAGGCTTGTTTGTTCACATCCCACATGTGAACCAGATACTCTAACAATCTCACTTGGGATCTCATGCCATGAATTTGGAATAACTTGAGTAATCCACATTTCCTAAGGGCCATAACTATGATCAAGTCATTCTCGAAAAAATAGTCTTATTCCTCATGTGCCCATTCTCTCCACTCGAGCATTTTGACCAAGGAAAACCTACTAAGTAACATTAAAAAAGGATTAGAATCATAAAAAATAATGTCTTCGAAGTTTTCCAAGTTATTTCTATCTTTTCAAAAGTTCAGTGGTGGTCATCGCAGGGATTTGCTTTAATGTTGAGAGACATCATTGCACCCTGTCTTTGAGCCTCCTACAATGATTCCAGATCATTGTACTTCACAATATTGTGGGCATGCGATGATATAAAAGTATAGGTATCCCCAAAAAATTGACCCAAATTCAACAATAAACCAATAAAAACAAAATTTTAAACCATGAAAATATAAAGAGGAAGAAGATTACCTTTTTGACGGAGACGGTTTGTAAAATGATCCACCAGGCGCTACGAAATTGACAGTTGAAATTTGGGAGAAAAAGAAGGTTTTGGGTAGTATTTGGGCAAAATTGCAAATGAAATGGTAAAAAGGTTGTTTTGGCCGATTTTATTGTTTTTTACCATATTTGATTGAAAAATTAAAATAATTTTATATTTTACCCATGCCCTAAGGTCTAACCAACTTTGCAAAGTGTTTTCGTTTACAGATTAAAAGTTCAAAGGGTGAGAAGTTTGACAGGGGTCCACCATTTTTTGATTGTTTTTGTGTGTTTTTCTTATGAGTAGATGATCTTAGGATTTTTTCAGGAAAAACTCCAAGCACCATCTTAATTCTTTCTCACACTCGTGAAACCATGAGAATGAAATTGAGTAACCATTTGTTGTTTTTCGAACTCGCATTGGTAATATCGAAAAAAAACCCTATGGAGTATCCTTTAAGCTCTTTTCAAGCTCCCTAAACATGAAAACAAAATCGAGAGATCTTATTCCTTTCATGCTCGTAAAAGTATTTGAAAATAACGTATGATGAGTGATAGTTTATCTCTTTTCAGTCTCATCAGACTAACTTACAAAAAACACATTATGTATTTCTCTTTAAGTATTTTTTAGACTCTAAAATTTAAAAAACACTGAGTTTTATTTCTCTGGACTCATTAAACAAGCATCGAAAGACCCATATGAGATAGAACCACTCTTTCTTGGGGTTCATTAAAAATAATTCGAAGAACTCATTTGAAGGATGAGCTTACATCACAAGCATATGTTATGCTCCTCAAGATTGTGTAAAAATAAAGAGGTACTTGCTAGAAATGGCAGGGAAAATTTGGGAAGAAACGTTTCGTTGTATTTGTGTTACTGGTAGTAAAGTTGCTCTTAAACATGACACCCCTCTTCATCATTATATCCAGGTTGGGAAATCCATTTGTCTCTCATTTGACCATACACAAGTTCATATTTTGGGTCCTCCTTTGAGTCAATGATGCCAAGACAATTGTCGTGTTGTTCATATTTTCAAGAGAAGTCCAACCTAAATAATCCTTCTATTGAGTCGTCCATCTACAATTATAATTTTTTTACCATGTCGGCCTTCCCTGAGTCATTTTTTAATCACTTCATACTCTGATCTACTTAAAATATGTTACATATTTCATGTCATTGATGGAGGATACATCTGAGGACAAGACTTAGAAATCACATTGGTACCTTGGAGCATGCATACCTCAATGGTAGGTTTCCTCTCTTTCAACAGTGGGTTCACATCATTGGCCCCTTATTGAAAGATTCCATTGAGTGTTCAACTTCAAATCATTCATCACACTCATTGGATTGTATTAGAGTACCTTGGGATTCATTTACATAAATGGTTATTTCCCTCGCACTTGTTAATATTTTTCATTAATGACCGGTAATCAAGTGGTTTCTACCATGTTTGACTTCGAGACCTGTAATCGAATGGATAGATTCATACTTAGAGACGATGGAAATGAAGACCCTATATCTCATCATATCTGTCCAGGTTGCGACGGAGTATTCATAAGTTTGTATTGACACATAGATCCACTGTGTATGTCTCGTGGCTATGTCCGAATTTGAATGATTTTAGAGCATATATCCACAGTGTATTCCTCGTGGCTATGTTGAATCATGATGAAATGGATCCACAATGTATGCTTAGTGGCCATGAATCACTTGACACTTATGATTAGATTCACTTGTAGTCTAAGTATGGGAAATCCTACCTTAGAAGATGGTATATTATTATGCAAATCCATGATTGTTTGTAGGTCCCCGAACAATGCACTCCTTGTTTTAAGTACACACATTCTAGAAAGTATTTCATTTGTCACAGATTCCATCTTCATACTTTGGGGGGAATTCTGTTACACATTATTTTGGTCACCCCAGTGATCAATTGATGACATGTGCCTAACTCACTTACATGTTCCCATAAAATATTAATAGAGACTTTCTCTATGAGAAAAGTGGTTTTCTTTTCCTCCCTAAAAAAATATGACAAGGAAGATCGTCGCACCCTACACTATTCTTGGGGTGAGACAATGCTTGATCCTCCCACTATGCACCAAATATGGAATTTGGTTTCGTCCCAGGATTCCTATATATAGGGTGCGATGATGCTTAAGCAAGGGAAAAGTCAAAATTCATGAATGTTCTAGAAGGGAATCTTCTAGAAGATGAGGTGGCCTCCGATCAGTTTGGATCTTACTCAGTTCTCTGATTTAGTGGGATCATCCTAATCTCCTCATCCATCCCTCTTTCACCCTATATAAAGAGGGATCTCTCATGGAAAAGTCTAAGGTTGAAAAGGATAAGGTTTTCATATGCATAAAGAGTTTTTCTATAGATTATACTTGAGATAGNTTAAGCAAGGGAAAAGTCAAAATTCATGAATGTTCTAGAAGGGAATCTTCTAGAAGATGAGGTGGCCTCCGATCAGTTTGGATCTTACTCACTTCTCTGATTTAGTGGGATCATCCTAATCTCCTCATCCATCCCTCTTTCACCCTATATAAAGAGGGATCTCTCATGGAAAAGTCTAAGGTTGAAAAGGATAAGGTTTTCATATGCATAAAGAGTTTTTCTATAGATTATACTTGAGATAGATTTGCTTTAGCTCTCTAAGTCAGATTATGGATCTTCTTCATCAAAGGAATTGGAGAAAAGGTGTGTGTGTTGGAGAAAACAAACATTGAAAGCGATCTTGCAACATCAAGGCATGGGTTGTATTCTCCACTTTCCATTTTAATATAATACAACAATACATTTCTTCCCTATAAAGGTGTCTTGGATTTTATTGTATAACTCCTTGATCTTATACATAGAATTCAGTGGAATATATATATATATATATATATATATATATATATATATTTATGTATTTGTTATCTCTCTATTTGTTGGTTTTTGTTTCTTAAACAGGTTCACCATCCCGCAAATCCAAATATGGAGCGACAAGGATGACACTAGTGAGGATCAAGCATCATTTAAAAGGTATGTCACTCATTCCTCTCTAAACTAGTTTATATGACCATGAATTCTAAGATGAAGTTTGTATTATGTCTTGTTTTGTTATATATTCATGTGGAAGTTAGGGAGATGATTTTGTGTATGCACCTACCTAGTTTTCTAATAACAATACTCTTTTGTAGATGTAGGGAAGAAATAAACATCGCATAATGTGAATCCAACCAATCCATACCAATAATTATGAAATAAGATCCTAAGATTGTGACATATAGGTTGAGCTTCATTAAAAAATCTCCCAAGTTAATCTTACAGTATGTAACCTTTCCTCCAACCTTTTTTTTGGCACCTGATGCCATTTCTACATATCTGAACTCGTCCTGTTTGAATACCTTTACCTTAATTATCTTTGATGTTGCACTAGAGATAAATCTCTCTCTAGCACCCAGATCTATAAATATAATTAAATTTTGGTCGATGATTGTACCTGAGGTCTGTAGCACAGTGGACTATTGCTCGGCCTGGTTGTTTTTCACCACTACATGTATCTTGTGGGCCTTGCCCAAATCTCCAACTGTAGTGGGTCTTGATGACTTGGCTTCTCTGGCATCCTCAATCGGATAGTCTCGCTGGTACTTTGACTCTCCACATGTCCAACATCTAGTCTTCGATCCAGTGCTCCTGGTTCCCAAAGTAGAAGTTGTTGACCTAACAGTCTATGATCTTGGTCTTTTCTGTTGAACATGATTAAACTGTTATTTTTTTTGTGGACGATGTTATTTATATTGCTGCAGTCCTTTGTAAGGAGTCCTCAACTGAGGAGTCTAGCGTCGTGGTGTCATGAAAATAGGTCCTCTTGGTGCATATCGATGCCCTGAATTCTGTCTAGATGGTGTGTGATGTTACTGCACTGATGATGTTGTATGTCCAGATGGTCTAGAAGGAGTCTTTCCCTGACCCCCACCATTCATCTCTTCCTCAACTATGAGGGACTTTTGAACTACATCGTGCAATGTCTGAGGCATTAATATCCTCACCTTCGCACAAATGTTAAATTTAATTATGAATATACCTAAGTAGCTCCATGAATCTAGCCTCATTCTCTAGCACTGTATGACCACCCTGTCGTAAGGTATTAGAATCATTAAGTTGGTGCTCTATGAATTTCTCGAAAAAATACCTCTCCCAGAACCATTCCTCGAACAAATCTCGTAAAAAATCTCCAATGGACATGTTTAGTTGAGGTAGGAGTGTCTTCCACCAGAGAAGAACACTCCCTTTCAGCTGAAATACTACCATGCAAAATTTCATGTTCGAGGTGTAATCACGAAGTGAGAAGAACATATCCATGTTCTCCAACCATGCCTTGGTGGCTAATCCATTCAGGGAACCCCAGAACTCAGGAAATTTCACCTTCTTGAGTTCTCTATGTATACTACTACTACCAGTTGGGGTGTGTTGTGAACCGTTATTGGGAACAAAATCTCTTCCCCCATATCCATCGAGGAGGTTGATCAATTCCTATGACATCCACTTGAAGGATCTCATCATACTTACAACATCTCCCACAACAACCTACTCATGCTCAATGGTCAGTCCTTCTCCCTAGGGGTTAGACTCCTATTGCATGGGTACTATCGAAGGTGTCAAACCTCATTCCCAAGCACCACATCATCTACCTCCACTGCATCCTCTAACCATGATTACCTACATGTACAAATTCAGAATTTAATTAGCGGTATAATTTTTATCATTCAATTAACACAATGGAAGGCATAATGGTCCAATGTCATAGGGTTGAACCTCGCTCTGATACCAAATGTATAAAAAAACCTTTTGTCATGACATAAATGTGAGTGAGTACAGTAGTGGTACATTTAAAAAACAATTCAAGAACAAATGTTACTCGACATTAACATACTATAATATTACAAATTCATTTTTCATTTACAACCTACATTGCAAGTTTCATTATACAACATTAATGTTACTAACATAATAATTCATAACACAAAGAAATCTAGGATATCTACACATCCAACCTACTTGCAAGGTTAGGACCTCCAAGACACATAATCGACGTTCAAGTCCAGGATGCATTCGATTGATTTTGACCATTTAAGGTCTCAATACTAGCAACTGTTCTAAGGAACATGGAAGCATTTAATTCCCATAACTTCAATCTATTCCAAAGTTCAACTAGAATTACCAACATTCTTAACTACAATTTCTTCAAGAACACATAAAATATCGTAACTTGGTCACCACTTAGATAGCAGAATTGTATGCTATTGCAATAATTCATTATCTTACTATTTAAACGAATAGGACAAAATTCAATAATATCAAAACATAAGCTTAAATGGTAATAACCAAAAACCCTTAAGTAAGCAATCTATCAATAATGATATTTTCAAATTTACTCAAGTTTGCTTAAAAAATAAGAGAAGACAAAATATCTCAACCCTAAGAGAAGACTGTAGCTCTCTTTGAACTTTCTAAACTAAAATATATTGTGATGATGTAATACTACATTTGGGTGTTTTCTGTTTCTGAGAGAGAGTTTAAAATTTATGTTTTAAGTTCATGAATTTATCTTTTGGGAGTCACAGTGTCAACAAAAGGAGTGCACAGACGAAATTTTTGAAAGTCCAAGTTTAGGAGAGTTAGTGTAAGGCGTGTACATAACCCACTCAAGGTGTGCAAAGGAATTGATTTTTTGAAGTACGAAAGCTCAAGAGAGATAGTACAAAACTACACAAAGTAGGTGCAAGGAATGTGCCTATACTCACAAGAGTATAAAATATCAGAGGTGAGATAGCACAAGGAGTGTGCAGGTGACTTATTTAAGTCCTAATATCAGGAAGGATAGCGAGAGTAAGTCCCCAAGAGGATAAAAATCCTTTATTTGAGGTGAAAGAATGAGATCTATTTGGGAGATATCAGAATCCCTCATAGCCATTGGATAAAAGAAAAGGACCAGGGTTTTTAAAATCACAAGTCCTTCAGACTTCGTTGCTCCGACAGTTTTGAGTTATTGTTGTAAGTTAGGAAAATCTCCAAATATCTGAAGTCCTGGAGTGAATATACACCATAGATCACTAGGAGAGTGCGAGCCATTGGATTATAAGTGGTTTGACGATTCGACACTTTGGGAGAAATTGATTGTTGATGTGCATAGTAGAAAAATTCCCGAAGTACCGAAGTTTGAAGTAAATCTTGATCACCATTTGGTGGGTACACGTTCCTGCAGATTTCGATTATTTGGAATTCGACTATCCGAAAGGTTGTGGGTGAAAGTTTCTTGGGTGCAAAAATTCTTGTAGTCCCAAAGCCCAAAGTCAATCCTAACCATTTGTTGATGATTAAACATGGACAATAGATCTTTTCCCTTCTCCATTTCTATGTTCGACAGTTTGGGAGTTTGGTGGTGAAAAAGAGGAAGGAACCCCAAATCCCAGAGTTCCTCAGTAAAGGACGATCGTGGATCTAGAGATCAAACATGGACCTTTAGATATTTGAGCCTTCATCCTTCCGAAGTTCGGTATTTCAACACTCCAGAAAAATTAAGTCATAGACGTTAAAATGTATTGGACATCAACCGTTGATCATAGAAGACCGTGAGCTGTTAGATCCCTGAGCCCTTCGATGGTTCAATGATCTGGATGAATTAATTCAAGTTTTTTTGGTGTGGAGAAACTCTGAATCTAGGAATTCTAGAGTTCTAGAGTAGATCTCTAGCATAGAATCTTGGGTGAGGATAAATCCCACAGTCGTCTGATTAAATCCATAATCATTGATGAAGGAGACTGGAAGGACAGGATAGAACCTACATCTGTTGGTCAACCTCACTTAACAAAATTTGGTCAGTAACACTCTGGGAAAGTTAGAGAGTTGGATTTCAAAGAAAACTAATATAAAATATAAGAACGTTTGGAAAAAAAAACAACAACAAAAAAATGAAGATCAGATGAATAAAGGACACCCATAAATCATACTCTCAATATTGGAAATAGTAGAAAATGAAGACAAATATATAGGGAAAAATAAAGATGTCAGATATACGAAGGTTTGAGAAAGAAATGAAAAAAAATAAGAACATGTGAATAAAGACCAGGTCCCAGATATCACCTGATTTGCAGTAGGAAAAGAAAGAAAATAAGAGTAGGAAACTGAATGACAGGTTTAAGAGATTATACTTTCAAGAATTTTAGTGCAAGATCAATCCACGAGAAGAAATAAAGAACTTAGAGTTCAGGGATATGATGAGTCTTCAAATGAACAATATGATTACTCTGCATCAGAGTGGGTATTTTTCTGATCCATCTGTCTTGGATACTCCCAGTAAATATGTATGTTGAATAGGGGGAGTTCATGCAATCGATATTATAGTTCAATGAACCATATTTCGAGCAATATGAAGTTCTCGTAGAGACAAATTCAGATCAATTAGATATATTAAGTACAATTTAACATATTGATCAATTTAAAAAGTAGTGTCCCCACACAGGTATCAGTTTGTAGTTGAACAGGAATAATTTTATGATTATATTGAATGTATGCATTTAGGAAGGGATAGCTTCTGTACAGTTTTTTTTAGACATGCATAGTTTGATGAGAAGATAGATCAAATCAGTGGACATATTGGATTATGTTTGATCAGTAGGAACATGTGATGATCAATTGTAGTATATTCAAGATAAGTCTTCAGAATAATACAATGACAAATCAGACAACATTTTGGATAGTTGAGTAGCAGGGTTATGAAAACTTCATGACATATTGACATATATGGATTTGTGAGATGCTTAGAAGGTACAAGAAACATGAGTCATATGCATAGTAGGATATTTACAATTGGAATAAGTGGAATCTGTTGGAATCAGTTGCTCATAGAAAGGAAAGTAGTGAAAGGCACAAAAGAACACAGAAAGAGAAAATGTCAGCATAAGTTATCTCATCAGAAGGACATTATTGAACAACGTGATCAAGTGAACATGAAAAGTAAACGATGAAATCCGATTTTGAATGTTATATATATATATATATATATATATATATATAATTCAATTACATGAGGAAGCACCAATGGATAATAAGTACCACTGGAAGAGAGGAAACTAAACATTTCATAGATATTTCTACATCTTGCAGATTATCAAAGAGAGAGATCAAAAAAGGAAGATCAGTAGCATGCAGACATGGGGAGACATACCCACAGGGGAAACTATTATTTTTCCCATGATTGGTTAGAGATGATATAGTGTCAGGAGGATATATATCGACATGGGGAGTTAACCTTTGGTCAAAGATGAAGAGAAAAAATAGAGGCATAGAGACAAGGGGAGCAACGCCAACGGGAGATACCCGTTCCCATTGATCTCAAAGTGGGAGAGATAGAAACATTGATGAAGAGTGATGATCACAAAGGGAGCATGAGAATGATTGTTTCCATGTCTAAGTGTTTCCATCAATTTTAGTGTTGCCATTAATGCCAAAGTGGGACATTGTTAGACAATTGGTTTGGACACTTCGTTGTCATTGATGTCATCCCTTGGAGACTGATCTTGGAGATTGATGTAGAGCCTTATAGATTGATCTCAAATATTGGAGAGGTCCATATATGTTCGATATTTTATTGAACTTTTTATGATTAAGATTGATGGTGAGTTAGTTGAGTACTACATTTGATATAGTCTACATGTCGTCCTAGAGGTGTGGTTATGGGACCCCAAGTTGATTAAGGAATATGGAAATGAAGGATTGTGAAATTGTAGGTAATACTATAATATATGGATATTACACATTGTTCTGTTTTCGATGATATGTGGAATACCATGTGGTTCCTCATGGTTAGGGAGATATGGCCTTGTAAAGTTGGAAGCCCCAAAGAGTGGTCAAAAAGCTCCTAGTTGGTTACAAGTCTTGGTGAAAGGGTAAAATGGTTGTAACAAGAAACTCCTAGCATGACTATTAGTATATAAACACCTCAAGGAGTCTCTCATAAGAATATACACACACTTACAATTGAATATCTATCTAGTGTTTGTTGTGGTTTAGTATTTTGATATTTTGGCAAGTTTGTGACGAAAGTTTCCTGAGTTCATGAAGGAAGGTTGAAGGTGAAAGTCTTGAGTTTGCAAGAAGCTTTAGTAACCCTAGTTTCTGAGGTATTCCCAAATTTTAAGTCAGAAGCGCACAGATGTACACAGGTTGTAGTGGAGGAAAGTGAAGATAGCCACGGGTTGTAGAAGAGACATTCACATATATGTAAAAGGACTTGTGAAAAGTTGTGAAGTAATGTTGGTACTGGGTTGTTGAGGATTGTGGAAGAGTTATAGGTCATTTTATAGTACAACAGTTCAACTACATGATCAAAGATAAGTAATTAGGGTTATGGTTATGGTGTTATGGTACATGCATGGTGATGATAGTATGTGATATGGTACATATTGATGATGTTAAGATACATTTATTAGAAACATTATAGGCTATCTTGGTTTATGATTTGGCTACATGTTATGGTTCATACTTGAGTCTTGGTATATCGTGTTATGAGGTTGTATCTCTATGATATTGAGGAGCATGCTTGAGGCATGTGTTTGTGAGCTTTGGTTTATGACTTGAGGCACATCATTGGATGCATGGTATATGTTGGTTGAGGTATACTTGGTAAGATACATTGTTGGTTCATATATCGGTTTATTGGTATATGGTGTATGGAATGATATGGTATACGATTGATACATGGTATGGTGTTGATGTGCATGGTTGAGGTACATGGTTGAGGTGCTTGGTTGAAGCATGGTTTGGTACAAGTGTGGGTGCATGGTTGATGCACTTGTTGTGGTACACAGTTGATGCTTGGTATGGTACATGTTGATGGTTTGGTATATGATTTGGTACATGGTTTAGACACATAGCCTGTGATGGTATGTTGGTGATATTGGTACATGAGTGGTAGAGGCATGTGTTGGTGGTGTTCGACATCTAGTTGAGAGATGTGCATGGTGTATGATTCATGTGAGAGGATTTGTTTGGGTATGAATGACATTGATAGGTTGGACAGGTTGATCAGTGACATGCTGGAAAGGTTGATAAGTGACAGGTTGGACAGGTTTATGTGATAGGTTGACAGTGACAGGTTGGACATAGTGAAAGATTGGAAGTGGCAGTGGGTATTGAGTGACCGTGACAGGTTGTCTACATTTGACATTTATATTTCAAGGTGGTTGAACGGGGCAGGGAGAGGGGGTGTTGGCCCTTGACCAAGTTTTGAGGAACACTTGGTCATATTTGACCATTTTTGGGACTTCAATAGCCTGTCAAATATGGAGCACAAGGTGAAGCAGAGATTGTGGAAGCTAGACCCCCTTTTTGGGTTCTTTTTGGGTTTTGGGGGATAATGTAATGGGACCGGGATGTCGGCCCATGGGTTTACCCATGTTTAGGACCCTTTTTGTAATATATAAATAGAATTCTAGGCTATGTAAGAGGGGACCCTTTTGAGGACACTTGAGAAGTGGCTTAGTGCTAAGAGCTGATCTGTGTGATATACTTGTAGAGCTGAGTGCAAGTATTGTAAGTGTTGAGCACATGGATTGTAAGAAGGTTTTATGCTTAGAGCTACTTGGGGAAGGAGGATCTAGCGAGATGCACAGATCTCCTATCTTACGCAGAGTAGGTTTTGAGGCTCTGTGCTTGTAACTGATTGACCAACAATAATAGAGAAGAAGATTTGGTGGACGAAGCCCCCGGGTGGGGGCGAACCACGTAATTCTATGTGTTATTCTTTGTGATGTTACTTACATGTGTTTTCCCTCTCTTTCTAAGTGCTATGACATGTTTATATAGATTTACTTATGCTTTGTGCTTATTATATGTGTATAGATGATAGATTTGATGTGTATGAAGTTGCTAAGTTCTTGGTCTACCAGATACAGTCTATTGTATATTGTTAAGTGCTTAATCATATTAGATATAAGTATGTATTGCAATGCTTTGTGTTATATACGAAGTGATATAAGGGTTAATTCTAGGTGAACTATTGATATTAAGTGCTTTGTTAAGTGTGTAATCACAGATCTGGATCCCAGCTAAGGTTGCAGACACTTGAGTCCTGTAATCACCCTTGCCTCTACCTCGGGTGAGACTTCATCTGCTTCAAAAGTGTTGCCGAAAGGGCTGGTAGTTAGGGTTTTCTTGGTGCATTGTTGTAGCATGGAACCCTGGGTCTGCCCCTATGCCAACAAATTGTTTCGTTGTCGGGACCTGAAACTGTGATTGTTGGGAACTAAGGAAGAAGAATCTTTATGAAAAGATTCATCCTGAACTTGTGGAAACTCTAAGCGTAGATCTGTCGCTCTGATGCACAATACTCTACTCGACCTACGAAGATTTGTGCTGAAGAAAAGAAGCCAGATCTGAAGAAAAGAGGTAAGATCTGTAATCTTTGTGCTCTGATAAAGGTAAGAATAGTGAAAGGTTTTAGATCTGGAAGCTTTGTGCTCAATAAGTGGAAATTTTTGTTTCTAAAGCATGAATTTATGTATGCTTGATAGATTTTGTCCTAGCTTGAAAACTAGGGCATTGTTAGATGAAAGAACATTTGATATGAATATATCTGATAAGAATAATGAAAGATATGTTATACCTATGCATAGAAAGAATGTTTAGACTAACGAGTGGATGCAGGATCCTAGAAATAAATTTTTGTAGGCTAGCCATTATTATCCTAGCGCGTAGTACAAGAAAAGTTGGGGATCATTGAAGAGAAAGAGAGGATTAATTCCTTGTTACAGTTGCAGAAGACCAGGACATATTGCGAAGGAATGCCCTGAGAGAAAACCTAGTTGCATATGTTGTAAGGGTATGGACCATGAAGTACTGGATTGACCTAGAATGATTGTTATACTTGAAAATATGAATATGGAGCAAGCAAACCCTAATGAAGATCAAGAGACTAATATTATAGAAGAACCCCAAAAAGAATAAGAGATTATGTTAGTGAAAATGAAAGAAACCCTGAATGAACATAAAGATGCCAGTTTGTCAGAGATCTTCAAAGAAAAGGAGAAAATTGAAGTAAGAATAGGATACTTCGACATTGACTTTGCTCTATATGAGAAAACATAGATGAAAATTATGAAATAAAGCACCTGGGAAACCCTAGGAAGGCTTGCTATGGTTCCCTCACTAGGAAAAATAGGGTTGTTTAAAGGAAAAATGGTAAGCCTATGTGGAAGGATTACCCAGATAACTATGAGTACCCATGGAGATTCGACAGAGGAAGAATTTGAAGTTATTAAATTTATTGAGGACTGTGCCCCATTTCCAATTTTGTTAGGCAAGATCTGGATTGAAAAATACCATATACAGAGAAAATAAGAAAAGGAATCCCTAGAACAGAAGAAGCAAGAACTCATGAAATTTATGACTAGAAGGATCGCCTACTTGATGGAAGAACAAGAGAATGGATCCAAGCTATTGGACACCAGGGAATTCGACGTCGAAGCTATAATATCATTAGAGGAATCAAAAAAGACTTAAATACCTAATCCATATGTTGAAGGAGTATTACCCTCAGATCTAAAAAAAGAATCTTAGCAGTGTGAAGTGACTATGTCGAGAGAAGATAGGGATCAGAACGAGAAAATAATGACCAAATTGAAGACTACCGGGAAGAAGGATAGAGAATTAAGTAAGAAAAAGGAGAAGATTGAAAAGTTACAAGAGATCCTAGGTGGAACACTGTAGAAGGAAAAATCATAGAAATTGAACTTCGCCGAGATATCAGAACAACGACATATGACACTTCACCGTGGCGAAGAAATCTAGCCATTGCACTGATATACCCATTCGAATTCCACCTCGAACAGATAGAAAAACATTAAAGGATCACTGCCAGACCATTGGACCTCACCATAATGAACAGATCTATGATAATGGAAGCTTCATACCCATTGCAAGAAGACCATTGACGAATTTTCTATTTAGCTCATCGCGTCGTGCCCGAAGAACACTTTTTCCAACTGAAAATTTGAAGCCCACAAAACTAGTGATTGTATATAGTGATCATTACAAGTAGATTGTTCATCCTAGTGTAGTATCTGAGATCATCGTGTCCCTATTCTCTCTTCCAAGTGCATATGTCCGACAAGCTCACCGCAGTTGAGGAATTTTTCACAGAGGCCCTTCCTGATTTAATGACTAAGAGAGTCATGTCGGAAAGAGGAATGTCCATCAAAGTCCAAGTATCATCGATGAGAGGAGCATAAGTCTCCCTGTCGACTGCTTGAGTAGGAACATCTCGAGCTAGTGTGGAAAGGAGAACTAAGCATAAAGACGACATAGCCAACGTGAATTTAGTGCCATCCCTCCTACCCGCTTACATACCCCCTCTGAGTGGTGCCATTAATAGGGAAAGTGTCCCTACAGACTTTGAATACACCCTAGTCACTGCATATCTACCGAAAGGAGTATGCACCTACCACGCATATCAAGACAAGGTTACAATGTTGAAGTTTTGTTACTTCAACTTGGGGGACCATAAGGTTTACAACATGCTCGCCCCATATAAGTACTTGACAAGAACTAAGAGAAAGAATTCAAAGATTGTCCCTCAGCAATGGACGATGAACCTCGTGCAGTCTACTTTGTTCAACGCTATGAATATACCACACTTCGACAGACAACAGGAGGTGAATGCTTGTGTAAAATTACTGCTATGAAGTTACCACAGAGGATACCCATGGTTAAACCATCACATAATTATTGATCTGGAATTGATGAATAGGATCACCAGGCTTAGCATGCAGGGCCCTGATCCCCATGATTACTACCCTATAAAGAACGCAGACCACGCTCTTTCACAGAATATTAAAGAAGCTTATGGCAATGTCGATAAGGGCGTCCAAGGCTACAAGGTAGTCTCTATCAAAAGTGGCGTAGTGTGCCTCACATGTCAACTGATCGCAGGGAATATGGTACATAAGAATCGAACTACAAAAGTATCAGGCTTCGTAGTTGACCTCACAGGAAAATGCGCAGAGGGACTACATATGAACTGGGTGAAGTACCTAGTAAACCAGCTAGAGATTGAATGTAGATAAGCCCAAGATCAGGGGCATGAATTCCATTTTAGATGGCTTCTAATACTGATCTCTTTTTGTTGCATGGGAGCTACTGGAAGGTGCAACCTTCCCGATCCTAGACCCCTTTGAGCCACTAGCTACGAAGTTTAGTACATTGTGGTACTCGACCGACATGAACAAGAAATGGAAATCGAATGTCAATTTACACACGTGTCATAACCAATTGAAAGCATCCATAGGGGGTGAACCTTTCATAACCCCGAACACCTTACAAAGGTTCCAACCTCTGATAAATTTTAGCGTGGACCGCCACTTTATATACCTAACTCTAGGCACCGATGAGCACCAGGAACAACTTCATTCCTATTATAAGTTGACAGAAGAAGACCTAGAAGAGATCACCAAGGAATGGTCAGTGGATCTCCTTCTTGCAACAAATTTAGTGGACATTTCAGACATCAACAACCCAGAAGCTGCACAGGACACACCTGAGCCTAGTAAGACAAAGAATATGAAGAAGCCTAAAGAGGTTGAGGATGTACATAGAAGATCTGTAAGGAAGAATTTTGTCACACCATATCAAGGAGGTAATGGTGAAGACCTAGAGGAAGTCGAACAAAGACTAGGAGACGAAGTTAAAGTTATAAAGAAGAGAAAAGGGTCACCTCCGAAGTCTCCCTCCCGGAAGAAATCGAAAGCAACTGTAACTAAGATGCAAACCATTCTAACATTGGATGACTTCAATTTCCTCCTCAAAACTATGAATGAAGCCACAGAAGAGATAACAGAAAAGAAGGAAGCAAAGCAGGAGCATATATATAACAGGATTGAAATTGGGATCCAAGAAGTGCAGCAGGCACTCCAATCTAGCCGCAAAATCTCTACTGCACCTCTTCTAGAAGGAACAACAGAAGTCATAGAAGAATCAGTTCAACTCTGCAAGATTGTTGATATAGTCGAAGTACACCTTCGACACACATAGGAAGAAAAAGTGCAGGTTACTCAGGCCTTAAATAAAGTACAGGAGGAAATCATAGAACAACGCCAAACCACATAGTAAGAGAAGGATGCTCTCCAAGAAAAAATGAAGAAGATAGAGGGAAGATCTAAAAGGAGAAATAACAACTTCTCATGAAGCAGATTGGGATGGAAGAAGCAGTTAACAGAGCATTCTGATCCATCACTAGCTTAGAACAAAAGAGAGAATAACCCTTCGAACATCAAGTGATGAAGCTTGTTGAAGTTATTCAACAACTTCAGCAAATTGTCGTGGAGTTAGAGCTTCAAACTATACAAAGTACCCAATAAGAAGTGCACGACCAGAGAGAATTGAATGCTCAAAGAACAGTTGAGAAGATTAAAACACTTGTTGCAAAATGAAAACAGTTAAGAAACAGAAGCATGCATATATATGAACAACTATCTAAAGACCCTGAGTTGAAGAAATTGGAGTCCGAACTCCAGGAAGAAAAGCAACACGTAGATACAGTACAGGCACATCTCAAGCTCATGTCAGCCATCGAGAGGATGAATATATCCCAGGAAAAAGGTACTTCCCAACAACTCATTCTTACCATGTAGAACAGAGTTATGGAAGTTACCCATAAACTCTAGTTGAGCTAGGAGGCGACCTATCTACTGTTTGAAGAAATCGAAGGCCAAGGAACAGTACTAGAACAAGTAGTTGTTATAGTTGAGAAGCAACTAGAAGGACCTATCAACAAAGTAGTTATTCAGGAATTCACTGAGAAGGAAGCAATAGCACAGAGACAAGTCAAAGTAGCTCGAGCCAAGCTCGAGACCTTTGAGGCAAAGTTACCCTGACCCAAGTGACTCGGGACAAGTCACAGGTGATTGTTTGGGTCCTGTTAGCCCTTGACCAAGGTTTGAGGAACACTTGGTCATATTTGTCCATTTTTGGGACTTTGACAGCCTGTCAAAGATGGAGCGCAAGGCGAACTGGAGATTGTGGAAGCTAGACCCCCTTTTTGGGTCCTTTTTGGGTTTTTGGGGATAATGTAACGGGACCGAGATGTTGGCCCATGGGTTTACCCATATTTAGGCCCCTTTTTGTAATATATAAATAGAATTCTAGGCTATGTAAGAGGGGACCTTTTTTAGGACACTTGAGAAGTGGCTTAGTGCTAAGAGCTAATCTATGTGATATACTTGTAGAGCTGAGTGAAAGTATTGTAAGTGTTGAGTGCATGGATTGTAAGAAGGTTTTATGCTTAGAGATACTCAGGGAAGGAGGATCTAGTGAGATGCGCAGATCTCCTGTCCTGCGCAGAGTAGGTTTTGAGGCTCTATGATTTTAACCGATTGGCCAGTAATAATAGAGAACAAGAGTTGGTGGATGAATCCCTAGGGTGGGGGTGAACCACGTAAATCTGTGTGTCAAGCTTTGTGTTGTTACTTACATGTGTTTTCCCTCTCTTACTAAGTGCTATGACATGTTTATATAGTTTTACTTATGCTTTGTGCTTATTATATGTGTATAGATGATAGATTTGATGTGTATGAAGTTGCTAAGTGCTTGGTCTACCAGATCTGATCTGTTGTATGCTGCTAAGTGTTGAATCATCTTACATCTAAGTATATACTGCAATGCTATATGTTGTATCTTGATAATAGGTGGTTGTAGCCTCCTTTCGGTTTCATTTGGATAATTTGGAAGTTGGTGCTTCCTATGAATGAATTATTGATATATATATAAGAAATCATTTCGTAGTTTTCTCCCATTTGAGTTTCCATGTAAATACTGGTGTACTGTGTTCTTGATGTGATGTTTCTTATGTTTACATGCTTATGATATTGTTGACAGGCGAAATTGACCGTCCGTCAACTGGAAGAGTGGATCCGTGTTATAACCCTAAATTTCACCACACATGCTTACCTGGCATTAGGAAAACACATATACCTTCATTGCCAAAACATCTGCTGAACAACCTCTTTAAAAATCCTTTTGGGTAAAGGTACACATGCCCTAACCCACTATTGCACCCGTGTGAACGCTGACGGGCCTACTACAACCCGTGTTTACCTAAAAAACACAAAAATAGGAAAGTTTCCAACGGGACAAAAAGCTATGGGTCAGTTAACTGAAACTCCCGGCCATGCATGGCCGAGAGTTCGTCCAAAACCCTAGCTCCTTCTAGCTTATAAAAGAAGGGGTAGGGGTATTATTTGGAGGAGGAAAATTATAGCAAAGAAACTCTGTCAATTTGCCAAATCCATTTGTCCCAACCCTTTAGCCTTTCCTCAAGCCTAAGGAGAATTAACACAAAGCAGTTAGAGGACAAAAGAAGAGGGGGAGCCCAGGATCAGGATCAAGGAGCGGTGGCCGGTCTCGAATTTGATTGTAAGTTGGTTCATTTTGAAAATAGTAAAAGAATACTTTTCCCGTTCCAATGAATGAGTTATCTATGATTCGTGTAATTTATGCTTAATTTCTAACCCTCAAG